>JFGX01000025.1:0-160146 GCA_000729855.1 Epichloe aotearoae
TACCTCTCCTACCCCTTATTCTATTTAATTAAGCTTTATTAAAGCTATCTCCTATCTATAAGGGTCTATATATAGGGTTTCTAAATAGCTAAGAAAGGCCTTTAGATTATAGTTACTAAGGTAGCTTACTTTAAAGTATATAGCTATATAGGCCTAGACCTTAGGTAATAGGTTCTAGTAAATAAATATTTATTAATTCTTTTAGGTTCTAATAAAGTCCTTATTTACCTTTAGTTTATATTATATTAGGAACTTCTAGGTAGTAAATATAATCTTATTACTATTATATAGATTACCTATTAGGATTAGTTTTTATTAGATTTATAATATTAGGGGTAGTAAACCTAGGCCTAAGGGTAGTATAGTAAAGTCTAGGTTAGGGACTATTAGCTTTATAGAAGTGTTTAATAGGAAAGCTAGTTAAGTTACTAGCTCTAGGTTTATATATATATATTATTATAGGTTCTTAATTACTCTTACCTACTATTTTAGTATAAGTTAAAGTATTTTAAACTAGGTATTATAAGCCTCTAGTAATAATATAGCCTTAGATAGGGGGGTTATAGTCCCTAGATTAGGCTAGTGTTTTAGTTAAAGTATATCTATTAGTTATATTATTATTTCCCTTTTCTATTATTTAGTAGCTTTCTTTTTTAGACTAAAGGAAGCTTCTTAATTATTAAGAACTAGCCCCTAGGTAACTATAGTAAGGTATTAGTATAATATTAAGAAGCTTAAGAAAGGAAGAAGAAAAGGGTAGGAAGCTATCCCTAGTAGTGCCCCTTATACCCCCTAGCTACCTTATATTAGCCCCCTTTTTATACCCTAGCTACCCCTATCTGCCTCCCCCTTACGTGTAGTATGGCTTATGCTTAGGCAAAGCCCAAGCCCTTTACAGTAGCCTAATTAATTTAAAATAACTAAATAGGAGTATAATAATAGTATTAATATAATAAAACCTAAAACCTCATTTAGATAGAAAGGACTAAAGGGGAGTATAACTATAGCGTAGTTTCTAGGCTCTTTATAAGATAAATAAGAAAGAAGAAAAATAGGAAAGAAAATACAGGATAAACGCGATAAACGTAATAAGCGTAATAAATAGGAAAAATAGTGTAAAAAGGGATTATAGGATAAATAGAAAACAAGGAAAAATAGGATAAATAGAATAAATAGAATAAATAGAATAAATAGAATAAATAGAATAAATAGAATAAATAGAATAAATAGAATAAATAGAATAAATAGAATAAATAGAATAAATAGAATAAATAGAATAAATAGAATAAATAGAATAAATAGAATAAATAGAATAAATAGAATAAATAGAATAAATAGAATAAATAGAATAAATAGAATAAATAGAATAAATAGAATAAATAGAATAAATAGAATAAATAGAATAAATAGAATAAATAGAATAAATAGAATAAATAGAATAAATAGAATAAATAGAATAAATAGAATAAATAGAATAAATAGGAAAAACAGAATAAAACTAGAAAAACAATAAAAACACAGAATAAAGGAAAAACAGGAAATAGGCCGTAAAAATAGCGTAGATTTAGCCGTAAGGATAACATAGACCTAATTACCTTTATATTATATATACTAAGTATAGAGAATTAAAGACTTTTATAGTAAAAGGTACTATAGAAAAGGGGTAAAAGTAATTATAAAGGAGTTAGCTAGCTTTAGCTAAGGTTATATTAATATTAGGTTTAAGTAAAATACCTTATAGTAATAGACTTAGTTATTTAGTTAGTTTTCTTATAATAAATAATAAGACTAAATCTTTAATTATAATATCCTAGATAAATATCCTATAGGAGTATCCTATAAGCCTAATAGTTAAGTAAAGAATTAATCCCTTAAAAGCCTAATAAGTCTAAAAATCTATTCTTTTCCTTTAGCATACTTTAAGTTATACTTTCCTAACTAAATAGTCTAAGAATATAAGGGTTAGGGAGCTATAAGTATAGAAATATCTTTTCTTTATAAGCCTAACTTATCTATAGTTTTTTAACCACTAATTAGTATTAGTTTTACTAAGGAATAATACACTAGTGTAAAGAGGTTAAATTTAATATTAAAGCTATTAATATTAATAATAACTAACTAAGAGAGAAAAGGGAAGAAGAAGAGGAATCTAGCTAGGTTAAAAGGTAAGAGAAAAGGGGAAAAAGTGGGTTAGTAATGCTATTATAGTGTAGGGGCACTGCGACAGAGCGGGGTTATAGCTAATTACATCACGTGCATCTATTTGAGGGCCCTATATCTATCCTAGCCTTTGGCTATGATTGAACCGAACAAGACCCGAAGGTCCGAAGGATTCAATAATTACCCTTTAGCTTTTATTAGTATTATATTAAGTAACTTAGTTATTAATAAACAATTAGGGCTATCTAGAGAAGCTATAAAACACTAATAGATACTATGGTTTTGCTTAAATATTTTCCTAGGTTAAATAGTGAAACTTTATATTCCTTAGTAGCTTAAATCTTCTCTAAGGCTAATTATTAGTAAGGTTATAGGTTTAAGGCAGTGTTACTTATTTCTACCTCTCTTAGTTAAGTTACTACTATAGGTTTAGTAGGTTCCTAGGAATCTACTATATTCTTATCTAGGTATAAATATAATATAGGAAGTAATCTTTAAAACTCCTTAGAACTTATTTCCTAGAGTAGTAAACATATACTTAGACTAGGATTTCCCTTATCCCGCAGAGTTTTATCTAAGTTAAGAATCTCCTTAATTTATTACTATAGCAAATCCCCTAAGGTGTTCTTAGGTTTAGTAAATAATTTAATAATCCTCTTAGCTAGTCCTCTAGTAAATACTAGTTTACTTACTGTCTCCTTTCCCTTTACTATAGTAGTAATATTAGTGTAACTTACCTTATTCTCTTCCTGGATATAACTTAGGGATTAGTAGTTTAAGAATAATACTAAGGGTAATTAAATTTTAGTGTTAAAGATATAACCTTAAGGTAGGATTAGTTAGCCTATTTCTATAGTACTAATGAAGTTTACTTAGTTTAAGTTATCTAGTTCCTTCCTTTAATCCTTTCTTATCTATAGTCCTTTATAGTTCTATTAGTCTTAGTGTCTTTTAAAGTCTTCTAATAAGTATCTATCCTTTTATGTATAGTTATATCCTATATACCCCTATTCTCTATATAAGAAACACTAGAAGAAATCTAGATCTCTTTAGGGTTCTCTTTAGGGAAATATACTAGTTATATTTCCTATAGGCCTTACAGGAGCTTAGGCTCCTTTATTTATATTATATCTTGCTTAATTATACTAGCCTACAGCCTAATTTATATTACTAGTAGTCTAAGCTTAGAATACTTTAAGTTACCTTACTAATTCCACTATTTAGTTAGAGGCTTATTTTTCTCTTTTAACTATTCCTCTATCTATCTCTAGAGAGAAGCTATGCCTACTATTAAGGTTTTATCTTTAAATAATTATAATATCTTTTTAAAGGCAGATAAATAGTAGTTATATAGAAAAAGTTTTAGATTAGATATTATTAAGTCCTTTAAAGCTATACTATTCGTCTACTTACTTAATGTAAATAAATAATCTAACACCCTTTCTTATAATTAGGCATTCACTTCCCTATTTACTAAATAAGTAATAAAGTTTGTAAATAAGACCTATTATATACTGGATTTTATTTTAGAAGCTAGATACTTAGCTTATTAGATATAAGTATTTAGTATCTCTCCTAGTTCTTAAGTAAAACTATATACCTCTCTTTATATAGAAATTTTAATAAAGGGGTCTAGCTTTTTAAACTTAGCTAGGAACTTCTTAGCTATTTTTTCCTAAGTCCTATCTTTATATTCTAAGTCCTTATGCTAGACTACTACTTTCCTATATAGGCCCTATATAAAGGTAAAACATATGAAGGTATTAATATATTCTTTTAGTGCTTAGGCTATTATAGCTATTATTTTATAGTATTTTACATATTCCTTAGCTAGCCTATCTTTTAGCAGGCTAGAAAAGGTAATTCCACCTCCTATTAGTAGGTTTATTAGGAAGAAAGGACTGCCTATATTAGTTATCTGTCTAGTCTTGCTAGGGTTAGTAACATTAGATAATTATAATATTAGGGAGGGGATAAGTGTTATAATCTTGTTTAGTTATAATAACTATTATAGAGGATAATTAGGGCTAGGGACAAACTCTAATAATAATCTATTACCTTGCTCTAATTCTGAACTTAGGATTAAATCTTCTTAAGTCCTAGCGTCTAACTCTGTGAAGAAAAGTTCTAGTATAAAGTGATTAGGTTAGAAGGTGTTATTTTAAGATAATAGGGGTTTAGTGTATCTTTGAGATCCTCTAGTATCCTTAAGTTAAGTAAATTACTAGATTAGACTAACTACTAAACTATAATTATATTAATAATATATCTAGTTTCTTAAATAAGAATAGATAGGATAGATTGTTAGGTGTTACGATTTTAGTATTAGGGTTTTAGACTTCTAAAGTTTTAGACTCTTTAAACTTTATTATAATAAAGTTCTTTAAAGTAAAAATATAATATAAGTATAGAACTTAAAATAATTAATTTATATTTACCTAGCTAGAAGAGAAGAAGAAAGAAAACTAGAATACTCTCTATCTATCCTAAGATAAAACTATTTCTCCCTCCCTTAATAACTCCTTCCTCTATAACTTAAGTAATTTCCTATTATAAGCATAGTGTATAAGAAGCCTTTTATATAGTATTATCTAATTAGGAGATTAGATTAGTAAATAAGTAAGCCTAAAAGTAGGCTAGAAGTAGGGTAGTAGTCCGTGCGCTATACCTCTAATTATAGTGATGTAATTATCCTAAAAACCTAGGTTTTTAAAGTTAAAAGGCACCTTAGTTAGTTCTCTAAGGTATAAAGTTTAGTCCTTAGTCTACACTTTATCTAGTATACCTCTCTAGGTATTTAATACTATAATACTAAGTAAATATTACTACTTCTTTATATACTTATTATAGTAGCGTATTATTCCTAGTAAGTCTAGTAGTAAATCCTATAAGTAGTTTCTCTAATTTATAGCTCTTCCTTAGAGCTTCTCTAATTATTAAGTTTAAGGCCCTTATTATGTTATATCTATTAGGAAATATTACCTTTACCCCTAGAGAGCAAATTCCCTATATTACTAAGTATAGGAAATATCTATTCCTATACTAGAGTTCTGCTATTTAAGTTAAATTCTAAGGTTAGAAAATTTCTTAAGGTTTTATCTAATATCTAGTGTTATTTACCTCTAGTTTGGATAGGATATTATAGCACCTAATTTGCTAAGTATATAAATATTATTTCCTATAGTTAGATTCCCTAGTTTAAGCATAGTCTATAAGGCTCCTTAAGTTAACAAGTTTTAATACGCTATCCCTTAGTGTCTAGTCTTAGTTTATCCCTAACTATAAATAATAACTAAGGCTATAATTATCTATAATTAGGAATACTAGTATTATGCTATATTAGTGCTATAGTGTTTTTATTAATTATTCCTAATTTATTCCTTTATAGTTCCCTTATGGTTTAAGTATCTAGCCTATTTATTTCCTATAATAGGAACTTTACGTTTCCTTATTATAAGTTAACTTCTTATTATAATTATTATTTATTATTATTCCTATTATAATTTACTCCTTATTATCCTATTTCTAGGTATCCTAGGATTTCCCTAATAGTTCTTTATAAGTTTTATATAGCCCTGTAGTTCTATGCCTATTATATTAAGTCCTATAGTCCTTAGTATTCTTACCTTCTTAGATAGTAATGTTTTCTAACCTTAGCTAGAGAATCTTCTTGATTATAGTAATAACTATAGCTATACTTAAATTAATTTCTTCTTTATTTCTAACTATAGGTATACTCTAATCTATCTCCTCTTTATTTCTAGCTATAGTTATACTCTAATAAAACTTTATAATTCCTTTTTCCTCCTATCTAAATATAGTTTATTATTTACTTAGTTTAGTAACACCACAGAAGTACTTTGTTAAATAGTCTCTAATATTAGAATATTTAATTATAGTAATAATTTAATTAATTAAAAGAATAATAACAGGTCCTAGTCTTATCACTATAAAGCAGTACTAAAATTAAGTGGGATAATGTAGGTTATATTAGTTTATCATCTAGCTACCGAGTTCTCCATAGTAATATTACCAACTATTACCTAAGCCATTCTCCACCCCAACAGGCTGCTGCTGCTGCTGCTGCTGCTCAGCCTCAACTCCAAGAACCCGCGCATTTGTCTCATCACCAAACTCAAATTCTCGAGACGCCCCAGATCCCAATCAACAAACCTCACCACAATGCCCTACAACACCAGCGCAATCCCTCCCCGCAGGGAACCCACCGGCCAAACACAACTCCCCCGTAAGCCACCCCGAACCCCGAACCCCCCTTCCATTCCTCATCGCTAAACAAAGCCCGCAAGTCTCGCGCGTCAAGAAAATCATCAACCAAGATTCCGACGTCCACAAATGCTCCAACAACGCCGCCTTTGTCATCACCCTCGCAGCCGTACGGTTCCTTCTTATGCCCCGCCCCCAAAACCAAAACGGAAGCTGATGTCTCGCGGCGCAACAGGAAATGTTCGTCCAACACCTTGCCCAGGAAGCGAATGACCAAGCAAAGCTGGAGCGTAAACCGAGACGGAATATCCAGTACAAGGATGTCGGTATGTTCATGTTCTTGATCATTCCATTCTATTCTGTTCTGTCTCCATTTTACTCCTTTATTTTCCAATCCCACCCACCCACCCACTGACACAAAAAACCAGCCAACGCCGTCTCCCACAATGACACCCTCGAGTTCCTAGAAGACGTGGTCCCCAGAACCACGCCGTTCAAGAAAATAAGGGCCTCCGCGCAAGCGACTCGAGCGCGGCTGCGCGGCGAAAAGGTCGCCGACGCGGTGCCGTCGATGCCCGCGCAAGACACGACGAACGGCATCGCCGACGGAAACGTCAGTGTGAGTAGGGAGGGCGGGCTCTCTGCGTTCACGGTTCCGCTGAGGATAGAAGAGAGGGAGGATCCGAATGATCAGTTGGAATTGGAGATGAGGCAGGCGAGTGGGACGAGGGACCGGGATGTGCGCATGTCGGGGTAGTTGTAGCTGTGGGTTTCGCGGTAATTGGTAATGAATGGTTTGTATGGCCAGTTCGTCGTGAAATGACGAGAAAAATTGGAACTTTTAAGTGAATCCTTGTGGCAGTTCAAGTGTAGTATGTTCTTTTCAAGACGATCCCCTACTGTCCACGGTGAGACGTAGAACGACCCGTTACTCTGCGGATCCCGTGCCCCCATTGATATCTTTTCATGGCAATTGCCGAGTAAACAAGGAGGACTTTGGGAATGGGGAGCCGTCGAAAATGTCAAAAGCAACATGATGATTTACTCCTCCATGGCATCCCCATGAACATCAGCCGGTACCCGCCCCTCATTCAACTCCTTCTCCAAAGCAATAATCTCCTGCAGGCTCGTCGCCTTGCGAATCTTCTCCTGCAGCCGCTTCTTCTCGTCATCCGTCAGCTTTATCCTCGACAGTTTGGATGTCTGTGCCGAGCCCTTCGCCGAGACAAGCGCCTTTGTCTTCTTGCCCAAAATCTACACGTCGTTAGAAGCGCCCACCCACCGGATTCCTTCTCTCACTCCGAGCCGCAGCCTGTCCTGCCCCCGAGTGAAAAAGAAGAAGAAGAAGAAGTCCAAAACGCACCTCTGAAGCAAGAGGCGTCAACTCCTCCTCCGTCCCAAACAGTTCCCGTCCACGCTCCCTCTCCACCTCCTTCACCTTGACATAATCAAGGAACCGCACATTCGGACACCGCCAGAGCACCCAGTACCGGTAATTCTCCTTCCTGGCGACAGGATTGTCCGCCAACACCAGATGCGTCAAGCGGCCGAACCCCCTCAGGACATCCAGATCCACCAGCTCGCCCAGCTCGTTCGACGCCAGCACCAAATTCGTCAGGTTCGGCACCGCATTCGGCAGCGTCGCCTGGATACTCGCGATGCGGTTCCTCGCCAGCAAAAGTGTCGTTATGCGCGGCGACAACGGGAAGTTGCCCAGGACTTGAATATCGTTGTCTGTGAAGTCGATTGAGTCATGGGGCTAGCAAATCAGGAATTGTGAATCAGCTCCTTTTTTTTCGTGTAAATTTCTTTCCCTCTTCCCTGTCTACTCTTTTTTTTTTTTTTCTCGTAGCAGGTTTATTTGCGAGACACGGAAGTTGCTTACCCCGGCGACACCAAGATTCTCAATAGCAGGGATCCTATGTCCTGTTTCTCACGCCAATAAAAAGACGTTCGCATCAACTAGCTCTCTTCCATGATCAAGTTCTCTTGTCTGTTTATGGGAGCTATTTTATTCATGTGATAAAATATAGACAAGCATTGTAGCATCTGCTCTTTTCATCAAGAACGCACCTCGGAGATCCAACTCGCGCTCTTTGAGCGGGTTCAGGTAGGACAGGGAATCGTGGATAAGCTCTGCGGTGAGCCGCATTGCGAAAGGGAGGGGATTTCGCTTTTTGCTTGTTACCTTTGTTGCGGGCTGTGTGGTCGGCGGGCTATCAATCGATTGGGTTGCACTTGTCTCTCTGCTTGTCGACTTTTCCTGCAAAGGTTCGTGGCGAAAAGGTTGAGTGTCGTGTGGATGATGAGAGGGGAAATTTTGGGCAAAAGGTTGTTGCTGGTGCTGGTGCTGGTGCTGGTTGCTTGTTCGTGTGTGGAGCCAAGCCTGATGAATTCGCCCCCCACATCTCCTTCACTCGACGACTTCAACTTTCAACTTTTAATGTTGCCTCTTTGGGACGCGTCCGATCTATCTCTCTTTAGGGACTGCAAGACTACACTTTCGTTTCGTACTATCAGGCATCGCCGAACAGTAAGATCGATGCGGTGCTTTTCAGCATTTGGCCCAGCAGCTGACTTCCAGGGTAGCATGAGCACCTAGGATGAATAGCAACCTCAACCTAGATGCAGTCTTACGCTCCTTAAAGAGATAGCATCATCAGTGTCATGACCGTATGAATGGTGCTTCCATTAACTAAGCTCTATCTCGCACCTCTTTTCCAATTTCCGTGTAATAAACATCAACGTCATTTTCTTCCCCCCCTCTCCTCCTACTGAAACACAAACACCACACCAGACCGGTCAACGCTCACGCTCATCGTATAAGGATACTCCAGCAGGACCACGTCCAATACCGCATCTAGATGAGACTGCAACAGCTGCTGCTGCTGGAGTGAAATCACCGTTGACCTGGGTGGCCGTCCGCCAGAGCGCTTTCCCCTGGATGATGATGATGATGATGCCCCCCCCGCGGTCTTGTTCCTCCCTGCTCCTCCTTCTCCGGCCGTGTCACTACCAGCTGATGCATTACTGTGTGCCCTTTCCGTGTTCATTGTCAGCGCAGATGCGGGATGCGCGGCGCTGTACGTAGGCTGTTGCTCGTCCGGAGGCAGCCCGCTGAAAATTCGCGAGTTCTCGATGCGAGAAATGTCCCAGAACCGAAGCTTCTTGTCCGACCCGCCCGTGACGATGAATGCGTGGCGCACGTCGCGAGAGTCTTCGGCCGTGCCGGTGCCTGCGATCATGGCGCGCACGCCTCGGTCCGCGTTGGAGGTTTCGTTGCTTTCAAGGTTCGTGGCGAAGCGGCCCAGCATACCCTCGGGCTTGTCTTCGTCGACGTCCCATGCTGTGTACCCCTTTGGTCCGTCCTTGTTGCCACTTGTACGGTATATCTCTCGACATGTCGTCTTTTCCAAGTCCCATACCGTGACCTCTCCTTGACCTGTGCCTCCTGCGATACACACCCATTTGCCTCGGCCTTTGGTGGGGTGGATACACATGCGGTAGATGGCCGCCTTGCCTGGCACGCCCCAGCCGCGAAGTCTCATTTTGAAGCGCAAGTCCCACAGGTCCACGACGCCATGTGATGTGCCTGCACAAAGCCAGTTGCGTTTGCGATCAACACAGAAACACGTGGGTGCGCCATGATGAATGGGGTTCTCTAGCGAATACAGCAGGGTCATGGTTCGCAATTCGATGCCGATAATCCTGGACCGATTCGTCGCCAGCAGCAACACCGAGTTCGACTCTTGTCGAAAGTGCTCGCACCACACGGCGAATTCTCCGTCGCGTAGTTGATATTCACGGACGGTCCGCAGCTTGCCATACCTAATGACGCCGCTGGCCGAAACCGTGTCGACCTTGACCACATGCACGCTGCCGTCGCTGGCACAGCTAACGAAACAGTGTGAGTTTTCCACAAAGCACAGCGCCAATACACGCGCGCCCTCGGCATGCTTGTGCGTCTGTCGAGATCGTTGGGTGATATTCCGCTCCAGCCTTGCCGTGTCCCAGACTCGGACACAGCCATCGTTTCCTCCGGTGACGAAGAAGATGTGATCGGGCGACGGAACCACCCTGTTGATAGGACCCTTGTGCTCTCCAAATGTGGCAACCAAATGTCCCTCCGGGCGCCAATGGTCGTCACCGGTTTGAGCACCAGCAGTTCGAGCTTTGCTTCTTGCAATGGACTGCACCATGGGCCCAAACTCCAATACGTCTCGCGGGAAATTGTCGATGTATATCTGATCCAACATCCGCTGGATGCTGGGATCCGTCCCCTCGTAGGTATGTCTCGCCTGCCGGGGAGCTGACTGGTTGGTTTCGTCGTTGCATGTAGGCACAGGGGACGATGGTGTGCCCTGGGCAAAAGGTCCCTCTACTTCTCCAAAGGCATTCGTGTCACTTGTGCCTGTTTCCGCCATTGACTTGTTGCCATCTTTCCTACCGAGCAGGCTGAGTGCACTTGGCTGATGACGCATCGTCCTCCTTGCCGAGGAGAGCCCGTCATTGACCGAAACGTCGTCATTGACCGCGCCTCTTCCTACAGCTTTGCTCTCGGGTGACTCCCTTCTCGAGTGTCGAGAGCTGGCACGTGTGCTACCCTCTGGAGACAAGAACCGCCGCCGCGAGGCGGATGAGCGAGGTCCGACGCTCTGCACGCGATTCGCATGACCGCTCATCGCTGCTTTCCGTCTCTTGCTAATAGTATCGTCGATAGTCATAGACGCGTCTAGCAGAGCATCTGCGATAGTATAAGGCCCGGCCGGCGAATCTAAATCAGGGGTCGTATTTGGATCACGAAGGGGTGCGTCGTTGAAGAAGACTGTTTGTGGAGCGACTCCGAGTTCCTTCAGGGATATCAGTCCAGAATGGGCGCTTGACTCGCCAGTCGCGGTGTCCCTCGTTCTGGTTTTGCTAAGTCGCCAGATGAATTCTCCAAGCGCCAGTAGCTTCACCTCATCGTCGGCTTTGAGCCCGAGGTTTCGCAGTTTAGAGAGCCATTGCTCATCTTCGTCATTGCGCACAACTCTACTCATCGAATTGGCATTCAGGTGCCTGGACGACCGGTTACTCGAGGATCCCAATGCCAAGGAGCGCATCTTTTGCAGCGGCTTCCAGAAGACGCCCCGATCAGTTTGATTGGCCCAGGTGATTGCTTGGTCAAAAACAGGCCTTGTCAAAGGCTTCTTCAATGACTCAAGCAAACTTAGCTCATCGAGCTCGGCCACGGTGTCGATTTTCAGGTAGGGCGTAATGAGTGGAACAAGTATGCATCGCACATCGGCAGCGTCGAGATACCTGGCCGTCTGCGATAGAAAATCAGTGGCTGCCTCTCGAATCCAGATGTTTGGATGCATCGTGAACCGTCCGACGAGGTCCACAAGCTCCCAAGTTCTGGGTCTTGACAGCAAGCCAAGCCCTGCGAGATGAGCCAGTGAATGCAGCGCCGCCTGCACTACAGTCTCTTCAGCATCGGCCAAAGCTTGCAACATCAATGGCAGCATGAACTCTTCCAAGCTGGTGCTGCCGATGAAAGCGGCGATGCCAACAATGGTATCGAAAAATGCACACTTGAGCGTCCAGTCACGGTCATTGAGATACGTGTTTAGGTGTGTGAGCAGTATGTCGTTGGACTGTTCCTGGAAGAACATGCAGAGTTCCGGCACGGATGCCAGGAACGCCCTTCGAACGTAGACGTCTGGATCTTCCACCAACTGCTTTGTGTGACTTTCGAGTATTTCAAAAAGCTCGCGTCCGGCGTTATCGAAAACGCTTTCAAAGTTGGCATCAGCTTCTGCGCCGGGTTCGACTTCCGGATCTGCAATCGGCATCGATCCATCTGCCCGTAAGCTCGAGGCGGTTTCCAAAAACCGCTGTGCCGTCGAAGCAAGGCTCCCTATGCACGAGGCATATGTGGCTCTGACCAGGGAGCTTGCCACACGCGACCGTGATCCCAGGGCCATCTCTAGCCGTGGGAGGACATATTCAACCAGTAAATGGGAGTTTATTGGGGTAGGCGTGCGCACCAACTGCAAAAGTTGAGTGATTGTCCTGATGGCAGCCACGATAACGGCATCCGCCTCCTCCCTTTTCAGCAATGTCATGAGATAAGGCAACACTCTATCTAGCTTGGCTTCGTCTGTGAGACGCTCGGCAAAGGCCAGAAGAACATCGCAGGCCCGCACTCTCGAGGATGCTCTAGCTGTAGTGCGCAGAGATGACACGATGAGTGTCAAAAGTATCAGGGTGCCATCATCCTCCGGCGGCTCGAGATCGGCCGAGACTATATGCTCATGATTCGGGATGCTCAGTCGAACCGGAAAGTGCCCCAACGCCAATCGACCAATTGATGGTGGCGCTTTTGATGATACCCTCTTTTCTGACTGGTAGCCCAAAAAGTATGAAATCTTGTCAAAATCGTAGAAGACGCGGTCTATTCTATCGTCGGATTCGCCCATGTTCCTCTGGCTGCCCGACATGGGGCTGTTGCCCGAGGATGGGTCGGTAATGAGCTCCATGTATTGGTGTAAGAAGTTGTAAAAATAGCTTGGAAAGACTTTCCCCTTCCAAAAGTCGATATATTGCTCGGCAGAATAACGCTTCTCGGGATCCAGTTGAATCATGTGTGCAATCATGTCTCGAACGTCCTTGTCGGAAATGACACTGAGATGCGTAATGACAGGGTCATACTCTCCCCGTTTGTACTTGTATAGCTGAGCGAGACTGAACATTTCGGATTCCAGAAACATTTGCGCAATAACGCATCCGGCACTGAAAATGTCCATGGCCCACGTCATCTTGGGCTTGAGCCGGGGTTCCTCGCCTGAGGCGTAGAAACGCTCCGGGGCAATGTAGCATGTTCGACGGCCGGACGTGTCAAAGAAATAGGAGAAATCGCCAGGGTTGTCGTCCGGTAGCAATATTGGTTTGTATGCTGACGCGAAATCCGTCAGATACAGCCAGTTCCACGACGTGACCAGCACATTCTGCGCCTTGATGTCGCCATGGTACACGTCGCGAGCGTGACAGTCACGCAGTGCGCAAAGCAGCTGGAACGCAAGCCATTTCTTCTCAATATCTTCGAGGAAGGGACGCGTGCTCAGTCTGTCGTAAAGTGAGCTGTACTGGAACTGGCGAACGAGATATCCGTTCGTCTCGGTTTCGATGATGCGCTGGAAGGGTAGGGCGTTGGGGACGTCCATCAAAGCCTTTCGTTCCTCTGGAGGCGCACAAATAAATATCAGCGAAAAATGGCCCGTCAGGCGCAACGGGGCGCGCATAGAACAGAATATCACACACTCAATAGTTTCTGCTTGTACTCGTCGAGGTTCGCTTCTGCATAAGGCTTCAGCAACACCTTGACCAACACAACTCCATGTTCGTGCCGTCCACGAATGCTCTTCATGAACCGTGCGTTGCCGATGCTGCGCTCGTATTGTACGTCCTGCAGCTGGACAACATCGATACCAGCCGAGCCAGCCGAGGGCGTTGCCAATGAGAAGCCCTGGCCCATTCTTGCTTTCGTATTTTTTTTCTTCCGCGTCGATATTCCGCGTCGGTCGCAGTCGAAGCGCGCTCTGGGCTCATCTATCGTCGTATTGAGTCACTCGACATTTTTTCCCACCTCGACCGCGGGTTGCGCGAGGAAGGTTGGTGAAGAAAGATTTTCAAGCAGATCCAATAGCTCAAGCGACCGAGCTTCTTCAAAGCTGTATGGCGGTGTTGGCATGTGTCTGAGGGAAAGATAGGAAAGCTAGGAAAGCGAGGAAAGCGAGGAAAGCTAGGACAGATGGATAGATGCACATGAAGAGAGTACCTGGTGAGGTGGGTATGTCATCATCGGTTGAACCAGAGGGCAGCCGCAAGTCGCCCACCTTCCCACCTTCCCACCTTGAACGGGGGCGGGCAGTGGGGCTTCTTTCAGGACCCCTTCATTCATCCGTATTGACCCTTGATATGCATCATACAATGCACCGCGACGTTACTTTCAACATTGCTATGGACAGTCCTCCTCTCCCTCCTCTCGGGCGCCAAATATAAGAAACAGAAGCACTCAGACTTGGCAGTGATAAGGGTATCTATCCACAGTGCAGGTAGCAACGAAATACAGGAAGGGAAAAAAAAAAACCGAGCACGATTTTACCTCCGAAACGAGTGTGAACCGCAGTCCCAAGCTTCCCTAAATATTCAATCCGCTTCCAACAAAAAAAAAATTTCTCCCATATCACCGAATGTCCCATTGCTATGGCCAATTATGCAGTTTCAAATGCTAAATGTCATCAAATATTTGTTCGTTGGTTTTGCGGTGTCAACTGTTCAACCAAAACGAAAGTCGGGGTCTGTTCTCAGCATTCCATCACGGTTTTCGGCGAGTTGATCGGTCGGCAGCTTCCGAGCTTACACAGCACCACTACGCATCAGCCTGGTAGATCGGTATTCCAGCTTAGGCACCAGATCGTTCAAGTCCTCGTCCAGATGGGTATCTACCTCGAGCATCGCTGAGGGACCAGGTGCGATTGTCGGGATCGGTGCAATTTCCAATGTCAGACGCTTTTCCCTGTTGGAGATCGTTCCGTCTTTGTGCTCAGCGTTTACATCTCGCCTGGCGCTGATGGGACGATGCATGCGAGCCTTCCCCACGTCTCCTATTTCTTTGGCCAGCTCGGGATCTTCGCGCTGGACACGTTCAATTTCCCTCACAGATTCTTGCAGCACTTCCATCAGCCGAGCCTGAATCTTCCTGATTTCGTCGTGACAATCTGCGTCTCTCAAGAATTGGTGGGCGCTGTGTTCGCAAGTGCTCTGCACAAACTCGAGGCTCTTGTCCAGGGAGTCATAAACATCCACAGGCTCATCCGAGTTTCCCGGTTGCCTTGGTTCCGTAGACGCTTGGTCATTTGATATAGGTCCTAGCCGGCGGGTACTCATACATCTCAATGATGGAAGTGCGTCGACGGCAAATCGTTCGGCGCTGGACCGTTTTGCGTCGTTGGCGATTTCAAGCTCGGCCATACGCTTGATCTGGGCGACTTTGGCAGCCATTTTCGCCTTGCGCATGAGATTCCTGCTCGAGGACACAAATCTGACAAGATCATCAAAGAATCCTTGGACATAGCTGTCGTAGTAAACAATGATCATGCTTCGAGTACGGTGGGTCGGTGTGGCACCTTCTGCTGACACCATTGAATTGGATCGTCGCTTCTTGTTTGATTGGACTAGACCCCGGGCGTGGGCAGCTACGGCTTCGCGAGCCTGTTTGTGTAGTGCTGCGCGGTTTTCACTGCCCGGGCTCGGAGGAGATGCTGGTACTTGACCTTCTCTGGACGGCGTTGATGGTGTCCTGGCGGGTGCAGGCCGTTTCGCGCGATTTCGGCTCGAGGGTTGGGGGAGTTCGAAATCGAAGTGCATCGGGCCTTCGTCCTTGGGCTTGAGCGATTCTGACGAGCCTTTATTGCGGAGAGATCGAGGGGAAGCAGCAGAGTTGGCATCGGCGTCAGCCAAGGCTGCGAGCTCAGCCTGCCTGTGCTCAATCTGCCCGTTCAGATCGTGCAGACGCCGTCGCCAGTCGGGGATGTTGTTGGCCAGGTTACGGAGGGCCTCCATGTCCATAGATCGAATGTCCGACCCCCGGGACGGAACCGTTGTTGGAGGAATCGCTGTGTGTGGCAGCGTTAGGCGTCCAAGGCCTAACGCGCCACTGCGAAGGGGAGGATTTTCGTAAAACGTAGTGAAGACTCGAAAGATGGAGGAAGAGATTGCCCGCTTCCTATCGCAAGGATGAAGCCGGCGCAGGTTCTATGTTGAGACGATGCCGAAGTCCGGAGTACTTGAGTACTGAGTACAGGGTGAAGGTGGGTAAATCAGATCCGGGGGGCAAACCAAGACGGATAATCTAGCGGATTCAATCGGAGCGCCACAGCGTCGGGTGTTGGGTTTGCGAAAAGGCCATTCAAGCCGCTGTCGAATGTCGTTGGGCGACTTTGAGGATTGAGCAGAGTAGGAGGTCGTGAGAAAGACGCCGACCTTTGTCGGTATCGGGAAGACGGGGTGTGTGGATGTTTGGGGGGGGGGGGAGGGCAGAGAGACAGAGACGACGGGAGAGGTGTGACATGGAGTTGGGCAAGTGGTGGCAGGCGCGTCCTCGGGTCTGGTGGCTCCATTCTGATGCAGTGCGGTGTGCAGGTGCAGAGAGGGTGGACCTCCTGCTGAGTACCTGCCCAGGTACCGAGTCGCCTTAAGTGCTAGCATAAAGTACGGAGGACCTACCCCGATACCGAGTACTCTGTGCTCCGCTACAGTAGCAGTAATAGTAGCAGTCTACCACGGACCAGCCGAGACTGGCGGCCCGCGATGGGTCGGTCGGGTCGGCTGGCTTGTTAATATTACGAACGACTGACTGGATGACATATCGAGGACGAGACTGAAGCGAACTCGAGGAATGCCATTGATGGGTCGGCGGGCCGGCGTTTGTCTCCCTTCTTGTTACGGCGCACAAATTCAGTGAATGCTATAATCTCGTGTCACTTCACAGCAGTTTACTTTTGCTCCGGTGGACATTGGATGTCGTTGTCGTTGTTGTTGTTGTCGTTGTTGGATGTCTGGTATGATGGATGATTGGAGTGCGGCGATTGCTTCGTACGGAGCACCTTCGATCTGAAATCCCTTGTGATACCTTTCCCATGTACGTCCGTACCAGGCATGCATGCACAGAACCTAGGTCGGTGGTCGAGTAAGTGACTCCATAGTCCGTGGTACTCCGTAGATATGTACGAACTAATCCGTAGTCATCACATCTATCTCTATCTCGCCACCCCTCCACGGAATGAATTGAGATGAGTACGGAGTACCAGTTGACTCGTCACTTCTCGGTGGGGGCGAGGGGGCAAGAGCAGCCGCATGCATTGATTGCTCTTTGTCATGATGAATGGCAAGAAAAGAGAACTTTGCTCTAATCCATATCCAACTTCCATCTCTATACCCAATGCAACATTTGCCCTTGGCTGCTGCTCGAATCAAAGGTGCCAAAGTATTACGGTGGTCGGTCCGTACGAATCGACGAATCAACGAATCAATCGCCCCGGAGAGGGGCCCGGGGACCGGCTTATTGCCGGAGGAGGAGGCTTCTCAAGTTTGCTCTTGGCGTCGAATGCCAACTTTATATGTAAAAGGCAAACGAATGAATGGGCAGAATCAGGAACCCCCCCGCGCCATCCAGTCCCCGTGCGGCCAGGAATTGCTATCGGTGCGTCCGTTCCATTTTTTTTTAGATAACCCTGAGGTAATTCTAGTGAGTCCTAAATATTAATTTGTAAGTAAATGAAAAGGTTTGTGTTTTCTTATATTTTAAAGTTTATATTTTTTTCAAAAAAAAACTCTTACGTATATTCATGTACTTTTCAACTTATATACGTCTTAATTGTCAAGTGTTAAGGCTAGACCATTGTTTGTATTGTGTTAGAACAAGCATGATATTAATCGCGTTGCGCGGCTTTAAATAGGTGCTCGCGTACGTGGGCTAACCACAGCCGCGATTGCGTCGCCCTAGTCACGTGACCTCCGCACAACCCTCTCAATTTATCATGCGTATAGAATTCCGTTCTAGCACTTATAATCCTCTCTTGTATATTTTAAAGGTCATTTTGTTGAGGAGCTATGATCATAACGTATGTCTAAATTTATAAAGCGGGGGTTTTCGATTTTCTAATGTGGTAGCGTTTTGCCTGACCTCTCTAAGGTGCCAACACCTGCGGCACGAACTTGTCAAAAGACGCATGATCTGATCTTGGCTCGGCGCAGCAAAAAAAAAAGGCCTGGTTCGAGATGATTCAAGGTTGTTTGGCCAAAATTATCACTTCTACGAGCCAAGAACTCAAAAGTGGTTTGATAGCTGGTGACGCCGTGCGTGAATTCCAGAGGTCGGCCTCATTCGACCTGGACAGCTGGTTATAGAAGTCACACAGTGAGCATTAGTGCGAGACCTTTTACTACACTTCCGACTCCCGTGGGTGGGCTCGTTCAATCGAGTTGTCAGTCTTCTGGAACGTTTTCTCGAGCACATCGGGATGAAGTCGACGAGTCAGATGGACCGGCCGGTACATCCCAATGCTCCATTTCGCACTGCAACAGAGCTTATACAGTCAAGACGGTGGCTTGGGTGATGATTTGTGATAATCATGGCAGGCATGTTTCTTGAAAAGCTTTTCAACACGGACGTCAATCATCCCTCCCCCCCCCCCTTTTCGTTGGGTATAGCCAGCAATAATGGGTCATCAAATATTAGTAGGAATCTGATGCGTTGGCTACAACCATTGCAGAAGAAGGGGCAAGAAAAAAAATCCAATACTTGTGTGAATCGAGTCCCCAATAAGACAAGGGCCGAGTGAAGGTAAGACGTAAAGGCGTAGTTTATGCTCTAGTGTCAGCCAGATATGACATTCCATTCTGACTGACCGTCTCGTTCACTCAAGTCGGTAACGCGTGCCCCCAATAGGTTATCCAAGTCATCACGTTGAAGAACCGTTTCCGTGCCGGGAAGGGGAAGGGGAATCCCACGGCTTTACACGCGCAACATGCTATCTCATAATCCGAACGAGTCGCTCGAGTCATTCTTAGGATTTCGACTCATTGCAACGGACTGGCACGATTGAACCCGTATTCGGCTTTTCTCCGTTCTCCGCAGTCCATGCAAGAAGCGAGAATGCCCAGGTTATTAATATAGTGACCTGACAGTATCACGGCAACAAGGTGGACCGTATCAACAGAACTTGCAAACGAATGGAACCCTACGCAGTCGAACCGTCTGGTGCTCGCTCCTCAATCTAGCTCACGAGTACTCTTTGCGTCGACTCTTCTCCGCATCGCCATCGTTCAACCTTCGAAAGGGGGGGGGGGGGCCATTTATCAGAAAGACTTGACCTAACGACATGATGAAATGAAATGATTATACTTCATTGAAATTCGAGTGCTCCTACGCTACGGCCACAACTCGGTTTCTTTCCACACCTCCTTCTCCAAAGTATAGTTCCATCGTCGTGCCCTTTCAGCATCAGACAAGTCGAGTCTGTCCACTTCCTCCGGCACAATGACGAGAACTCTAAAGTTTTCCCTGGCAACACTGTCGTGCAAATCCTCGACCTTTTGGCCGAGGCTGAGCTCCCCTTCTGGCTTCTCCGTCATAGGGGTCCCGGGTGGTGGATTCCGAAACGTGCCTCTCATGAAGGGGCTGAGGTTTCCGAAATGAGCCGTCAGTTCGCGGGTCCAGCTCCAGGGTTCGCCCGTGTTCTTCTCCGCGGATACTTTGCGCATGTGCAGCGTCAGATCATCTCTCACGGATGCTGCGTGGTCGTGGTCTAGTTCTATATCTGGGCCGATCATGTATATGCGGCCACGGAGACGCCATTGGGTCTTGGACTCGGTGGCCCAGAAGACGGCTTCGATAGGGCCACCCTTGGAGGAACCCGTGGAGGAACCTTTGGAGGTCGAGAGCATTTCGGATACTTTCTCCATGCGGGCGTCGGTGGTGAGGGTCGGCAGATCAGTCTGGTAGGACGCGGGATTCAGAGGAGCCGGGTTCTTGCTGTTGGGTTGGAGGGAAGCCCACATCCCGCGGTAGACGACTGTGCGAGCCCGTGGAAGGAAAGATGATGGCGACACTTGATGTAGCGAGCTCAGCGTGAACGTTGGTGATTTCATCGACTCCATGTCCGAGGCGAATGCCTCGCGCCACGGAGCGGCTGCTACGGTTGTGCCGGTGCTGGACGTAGAGGACATTGTGCGCTGAAGTTGCTGGCTGATTTGTTGTTGTATCCTTGCGTTCGCCAACCTCCTGAGATGTTGGGCCATCAGTAACCATCAGCAACCCGTACGTATCAGTGCGTGCCGTAAAGTGTATTCACGTTGCCATCGCTGACAAATGCCGACTCCGTCTGGCGCTTGTCGTCCGTCTGTCGGGCCCCCGCATTGTTAGAGTGACGTGGGCTATGAATCATGGTTCATTATGACCGGGGAAGAGGGGAGAGGGGAAGAAATAGTCCGTACGGAATGGGAGTCGTGAATTTCCCATTGGAGGTAGACAAAACCTCCTCCGTCCTCAAAAGGGTTGTCATCACTCTGTCATGGGTTTCACAACAGCGTTTGTTGTTTGTTCAGTCCACTTGGGCTTTGCTTAACCCACGAGACGATGGGCCTACCCTACGGTGGCCAGGTGAGAACCCCTATGTTAGATAATAGTTATAACCTCTAGCTAGAAAAAACCATTATTAACCTTTACACACTCTCTCATTTTATTATACATTTTGTAATACAACAGTGGTGGCAATTGCTCTTTAATCATTGCGCACCTCTAGCGCTTTTACTACTAATCAATCCACTAAGCTAAGCCCGTCAAAGCTATCCCTTTCACTAGGTCTGACAGCCCCCTAGGCATCGCGCCTATTGTCAGATTTGTTAACCTTCGATTCGTTATTGACCTTCAATCCGACCCTCCCCTGAACATCACGCCTATCGTCAGATGCGTTGACCTTTAATTCGTTATCAACCTTTAATCCGACCGTCAGGTCTGTTAACCTTCGCTCTGGCCGTTAGTTCCGTTGACTTCGACCGGACCGTTAATCTAATCAATTATTCAAAGCTATCCCTTCTACTGGGCCTGATAGCTCCCCTAGGCATCGCTTCCATTGTCAGATTTTCCGATCCTTTGATCCGTGGATCCTTTGATCTTCAACCTTTAATTCTTCAACCTTCGATCTGTTAATTTGAAGACCTTTGGTTCAATTCGATCAATCCGTTGACCTTCGACCTAAACGTCAATCTAACAAATTCGTGAATCTCGATCGCTGGCCTCCTCCCTAGGCAGCTTTCTCACGAATCTAATAAAGCTTGCTATAATGCTTCCCTTACACTAGCCCGATTAGTGTGAGAAATAGCAATTATAGTGGCTTTATGTAAGAACCCCAGAAGGTGTGCTGGAATCTCTAATAGACCAAAAGATCCGTCAATGCTCGCCGCTGCCAACATTGCACCTTACAATTGATTAAGTGAGCGGGTCCTAAAGACAAATTAGGACTAGTACGTCCGTAGCGGATGCGCATTTATGTACACACGGATTACTCTTGACGGACGTTGTCCGCGAGGCCCCGCCTCCTAAGGGTGTGATCCAGGTAGGCGTAGTCGTTTAAAAGCTGGCGCACTTAAGACCCCCGTAGGTACAAGCTAGCTATAAAAATAGGTAAAGAGCTTACTGTCTAGTCTATAAAAGAGTGCGCCATATTCTTCAGAGTACGCCAAAACATTTAGCGCACTCTTTTTTAGTGCGCTAGTGGTCTTTTTCTCTGGGGCTTCCCTCTTTTAGCTATCCAAATAGCCCCTAGAATACCCCTGCTATCTTAGTACATCGCAAACAAGGGCCTTTGGAGGTGTGGTTATTACCTAGGTTATATACTGTAAAAGACTGTCTAAATACGGGAAAACGCTAGCTTAAACGGAATAGTGGGTCCAAAAATGACGAATTTTAAACGACTGCGCCTACCTGGATCACACCCTTACATAATTCACGAGTGCCCCATGTTCCTGCCTAGCTATCCGTTATCCTCACAGCAGCGAATGCACATTTAATTTTTGACGGATGCGCGTTTATGTAGTTGTCCAAAAAGGAGGTATGCGCTTTTCGAGGTCCACTAAATATAGGAAAGCGCTAGTGGGTCTAAAAACAACGAATTTTACAAGACTGCGCTAACTTGGATCGTACCCTTCAGCAACAGTGTTAGCGCACAGCGCAATTTAAGAGGCAAAGTGCAAGCTTATTAGCAAGAACAGCTCAAGATACGAAACCACGTACATATGAGACACTATCCGGACATGTCTGCCGGTCTGCCGGTCTGCATGATAGTATTGTCTCCTTGGACTCTGTCCACCTTGTGGAGTCACATCAACTAGGGTCTGTATCCAATCGGGTAGAAGTGGATTGGAAGTACACTTGCTTATATATAAATAGGCTAATAATAAATATACTACTGATTTTCCCTTATATAAATTACTACACCACACTTTCGCGTACTTACGCAGTTACTAACCTCGTGGCAGGGGGCCTGTGGGGGCCCCACCGTCCCACCGTCCCACAAGGTGGACAGAGTCCAAGGAGGTAGGGGTCAAGCTGCCAAAACAGCTAGGGTGATGTACAGGGGGGGTCTTCTACTGCGTAATCTCCTTAACTGTTGTCCACCTTGTGGGTCTGTGGGGTCCGCAAATTGTATGTATCTCTAGTTTACTTTTATCTAATTGGATACATACAGACCCTGTTTAACGTGACTCCACAAGGTGGACAACAGTTAAGGATAGAGCAAGGCCGGCTGTCGCGACTCCAGGGTGATATCTGATGTGGGAATCGATTTGGAGCAAGATCCCGGAATTCAGGCAAAGTTTAGTGCTCGGGGCGAGCGCGCACATGCATGTTTTTAATCGGCCCATCTATCCATGCACACTTGCGGCACCAGGCAGAGTTTCTATTCGGGACAAGTCAGATTGTATGTCCCGCAACACTGGTGCATCGCACGGTTTTGTACGGAGTACTCCGTAGACCAAGAAAAACCCAGGGACATGCGTCATTTTCTTCCAGACGAGCAACGCATCAAGTTCACAATTCCCTACTCTAGTAGCTATTAGTCAGGCGCTTCAAGAATCAGTGCCAACGGGAACATGACAAGGGATGTGTGCGTGCGGTGGTGATTGACACGGTTCGGGTGGCCCTGGCAAAACTGCATCGCCTCTTGTTTTAGATGTTGGATGCTGGAGAACTGGGACTATTTCCGCTGGTGGGAGAATGATGTAGCAATGCTTGATGCAGATTGCAGGAAGTGGGCATGGTTAACAAGAATCATGGTCGAGGCTCGACACGATACATGTACAACTGCCCCAGGTTCTACCGACTCGGGTGCAGATGCGGGTGCGGGTGCGGGTGCGGGTGCAACATGAACGGGCTCGTGTACTGTGGATTTTTGGGGAAACACCATCGCGGTCGATTTTTCGGTGCTCGGACAATGGAAATGCCTCGTGTTGTTCAACGCAGACGGTGGTATTGTAATAGTTCGTAACTTCGTATGCTGCAGCCTGTTCAGGTTAGACAGGGCACCGGGTTATTCGATTGAGTTGAAAGACAAATACATACATAGGCTGGGAATAATAACCGGGACACATGACGCCAAATTGAACGTCATGGGCCACTATTAGAGATAAGGTCAACGGAAACCTCCGGCATAATATCACTGGACATCGGTGGACATTTGCAAAGTACCCAGAAAGTCCAAAAAATCTAGGAAATGCGCGGGCGAGTGCGGGCGTCTACTCTAGACCAGTGTCATGGGAATCCTACCCAGCCATGAGTTGCATTTACCTTGAAACGGGGTTCGGGGAGAAGCGGCTTGACGAGTTGTCTCTTGGGGATCAAAGTCGTGCTGTGCCAGTCAGAAATCCTGGTTGGATAAAGTGAAGGGGTTTTTGAAGGATCAATTCTATTGAGTTGTCAAGCATTATTATTGGCGCACTATAGACCAGGCTGTTAGGGCAGGCTGGCCTACCTGGCCGCCTGGTTGATCCAGTCAAAACGGCTGGCTTGGCTGACCTGGCAGGAACGTGGGCAGGTGCGGGGAGCCACACTTGCCCAGTCTGCCCGTTGCACAGGCTTATCATTACTAGCTCCTCGGGAAGAGAGGAAGAGAGGAAGAGAGGAAGAGAGGAAGAGAGGAAGAGAGGAAGAGAGGAATAGAAAGAAAGACAGACAGTGTGCGCGCGCGCCTGTGCTCGTAAAAGGGAGAGAGACATGGCCGTGAGTAGTTGGGCAGATGCCCACAGCCCACCAGGTCTGTTTTATTCTGTCCGGTAATACTGGAAGAAAAAACAGGGGGGCGACAGAGCGAGGGGGATTAGAACGGGGATGCCGACGGGGATAGGGTATCTGTCCACTTTTTAATGCTATACTTCAAAAACGCGGTTAGTCTCGTCGGGTGAGCAAGTGACTTACTTGACTGACGACGGGTGGCGCTGACTTTGACGGGCCGACGACCTCGACCAAATACTCTCCGTTAGTTAACCTCACAGCTGGCAGAAAGTCTGGCCGACAGCTGCTGGGCTGGACTGGACTGGATTAGACTTGGTGCATCTCATCTGGCTCTTATTCCCATCTTCTTCACCTCCCCGTTCCCTCGCTCTCCTGGTCCTTAATTCCCTTTATTCCCCTCTCAATCCCAAGCGCGGAGCTCCGAATTCCAGGAGACTGAGCTAAGATCAAAGCCTGCACTGCAGTCCGGTGCATTGGCCGCCGCCCAGCTTCCGGCGACCGACAACGTTGCGCTACTATTTCCGGTCGCATTCCGGCCTGTTGGATCGCAACCACTCTCAAGCGACCCTCCAGACCAGACCAGACCTATACTTACTTTGCTGGTCCATTTAGCACCCCGTCGTCATCCTCTCTGGCTTCGGTCGATTGGCTGTCAGCAGATGGACTTGTCGCTTCTGCACCTCGCCCAACACCGGCCTGGTGTGAGGGACGCTGCCTCGCCCTCATCAATGCCAGTTAAACCCGATCTCGACTCATCCTCCAGCATTGCCTCGACGAGTTCCATTGGCGGTCCAACACACTCCTATTCTCGACATCCTGCTTTTCCAAGAGGCGGCGATGCAAACCTCGCTTATCGGAAATTGAATGGCGAGAGGTCCCCTTCCAACGGCGATGAACCACTGAGAAAGAAGCAGAAGCGCAACAAACCGACCTTGTCGTGCCATGAATGTGTGGAAAGAAAGACAAAGGTAAGCATGTTTCTAATTGTGAGAATAAATGCCATATTTTCTCTTTGTGCTGTCTCTTCTTCTTCGGGTTTCTTGTTGTCAGAAGACAGACCCTTGTGCGTTGTGTTTGGCACGGTACATATCAAATGCCCTTTCTTCATGAAATTTTTGGTCTCTCATGCATTGCATTGCAGTGGTCATTGGGGATTTCCCGCACTTGCAGTGCTTGTACTGTTGCACGACATCTCGCTGTTACCCTTCATCCCGGCTGGTCACATGTGCCACCTCAGAAGGTCCCAACCAGTTGTTGTTTTCAGCAAATACCCAATTCAGGCAGCGAGTCAAGCTTCCAAGTTGGGCCCGGGGAATTTTTGTCATTCATGGTGTCACAGTCCGCGCTTATATCTGAGTCAAAGAAGAAGAAAGCATTCAACAATTAACACAGAAGTGTCTAGTGCGACAGAGGTCGGCCTCACTGTCTTGCTTGTGAGTTCACTTGATTAAAAATAAAAAATGACATGATGACGGGCCTCGATCGCCCTGCTAACGAGGTGTGAAAGGCATCAAACGGCAGACAGAATGTCGATATGCGCATGTAGCCAATCTACTAGAGTAAGTGACTCGTCGGAATAGGAGCTTCTGACGAGACTGACACAAAATGTCAAAGGGAAACATCAAGGTCTGCTGCAAATGGACGTCGAATGACCCGGCCGCCTAAGAAGAAGGCCCCGGGGGATGGATCCATGTCCATCCCCAATATCGCAGACAGGGGTGCCATCAATGACCAAGACGCTTCATCTCGTGGTGCAGCGGCCTTGTCCATTGGGCTGCTGTCGCATGTGCCGTATTCAGTAACCAAAGCCAGCAACGTTTTTGGTATTGGGTCAGAGCATCCATTTGCAAACTACTGGACTTGCGAGGGTGGCTTGGGCGAAGTCATTTCGGTTCTGCCAGAGAAAGTTCAAGCTGACATACTGGTTGCCCGATATTTCGAATGCGTTGATCCCATCTATCCCATGATCCACCGCCAAACCTTCTATGCCGACTATGAACACTTTTGGCGGGTCGGGGCCGAAGAGAAGAATAAGATGGAAGCTTCCTTTATTGCTTTGATGTTTGTCATATTGGCCCTCGGCACACAATTCGTCACGACTACAACCGCAGACGAGCGAAAGGAGACTGCCGAGTTCTACGCATCCGCATCCAACCAGGCGCTCCGCGTGTCGTCGTATCTGAGTACCGCATCGTTGAGATCTATACAGGCAATGGTGTTGATGACGTACTTTCTGATCAATGACAATCATGCGTCAGATGGATGGGCATTTGCTGGCATTTTGATCCGACAAGCGTATGCCATGGGCCTGCACCGTGACCCCAACATCGGTGAGTTGACGCAGAGCATATCCTGCCTCTATCGAGGCAAAGGTCTGAGGGTTCGATAGTGTGACACAAGCTAATTCGTCCCTTGGATTTTTTTTTCGGTTGGTTCAAATTGCAGTCACGCCCAATGCCAACCCGTTTGAGAAACAGCAGAGGCGAAAAGTTTGGCAAGCTGTCTTGTTGCAAGACACATTCTTGACGGTTCTCT
Organism: Epichloe aotearoae; assembly: GCA_000729855.1. Lineage (NCBI taxonomy): Eukaryota > Fungi > Ascomycota > Sordariomycetes > Hypocreales > Clavicipitaceae > Epichloe > Epichloe aotearoae. Next base: position 26,753 of record JFGX01000025.1, read on the forward strand.
TGTCCTTGCCACCTTCGGCTACACACACGGACGTTTCCGTAGACGACTTGTTGGATGACAGCGCTTCCATCGCCAGTAGTGACCCTACCGACACGGCGTACATTCGGGGCTCTTGGATGTTGGCTAACTTGGTGCAAGAAACCATCTGTTCACCCCGCTCACTGGATGTGTCGATCTGCACAACGGTGCGGCACAAGTCAAAATTAGTGGCCGACTTTCGAGCTGTTTACCGCTCGTTCCCCGACGTATTTCGGTCTTGGGACGCGGACAGTCTGACAGCAGTGGCAAGCACCAACAAGCGCATCGTGAGGCAGACATTGTTCCTGACGAGCAACTACTTCCACAACCTCATGTTAGTTCACGCCTCAGAGAGCCCCGAAGTGCCGGCCAATGTCAGAGGGACACTGGAAGCGGCTCACGATGCAATCAGTGCATTCTTTCTCATGTTTACTCTGTTGGAATCCGAGGCCAGAGTCTGGTGGGTATTCAATCATCGTGCCTTTTTGGAAGCGCTGTGCATAGCCAATGTGCTTCGCGAAACAGCCAAAGATGCAGCCGGCAAAGATGTGCTTGTGAGAGATCCTTTATTTGTAAGAGCTAGAGGTGATATCAGTGAGTCCGTTTCACAACTCTGGCAACCTCCGAATCAGAAGGGAAAGCTCGAATCGGTTCGCATGGACTCTTGCTAACGCGGTCGCACACAGCTCGGATGATTCAAATTATGGAGCTCATTGGCTCCGAAAACGATGCGGCGCGTACACGAGTACACATTTTGAGCGAATTTTTGGATTGAACATGGTTGGCAACGTATTTTCGGCTGGCTCTTGCGAGCTTCGGAAAGGCGACCGAGGTGTGTGGGGCCGGAATTCAGACGGCGGGCCTCGTCAGCCGGCCGGCCGCCGTTGGGCCGTTGTACATGTGGAGGGAGAACATATTCAGCCTTGTTGGTAGTGGGTGGACGACCCCGTTGGACACGTAATGACTACGCATTCAAGGCAGACTTGCACGTAACGTACGCAATTGGACAGGCAGGCAGCCCTTTTCGCTCTTTCCAGCCAACTCTCGCGTCCTCCCTTGGCGCACGAGTATATTTGTTGTCGTGGCTATTCATTCAGATGCAGATGGACTCAGTCTCCTCCGCCGTACGAGAGTGAGGATAATGGCGTGTTTCACGGGCGGTTGGCGAGAGGGTCAGATTGAGGAATGCCTGTGTTCTACTATTTCCTCATTCATCATGATGCCATTTTGATTTGCTTCTAATTCTTCCTCCTACTTGTTTATGAACAGTGAACAGGGTTGGCAGGTTGGTTCTAGGAGTAAGCAGAACGGAATCAGTATCACAGGCGTCGGGCGCGCCACCAATCGCACCGGGCTACTAACTCTACTTGTTCCTCACTGCGAACACAGCTCATTACGGCCAGCTTGGATTGCGGACTGTCTCAGAAACTGCATGCTTGTTTGTCGCACACAACGGATATGGACTTCTTCACTCGAACAACTGATCACCTGACTTATTACAGTCACGGGTAAATGGAAATCCCGTCCCAAATCTTAGCCAAATATGAAGTCCTCGAAATTCTTCCCAATCGTCCTCACGCCTTCTTCCAAACTCCACCCTTTTGCTACACACACTCTCCTGTACATGGTTTCCAGTGCAGCTTCCATATCCTCCCCAGCTACATGAAGATCGCTCTCTACGAGAAGATTATCCCCAGGCACTGCCTTGACAACCTCGTCAAACTTTGCGCGGGTTGCTTCTGTGCCCAGGTTGACGGCTGCTGAGAAGGAAAAGTATATCTTGGCGGGAATGTTGGGACGAAGCCATTGCTTGAGGCCTTCCAAAGGGCCACTGTACGAATGGAGGCATATCCGTGGCGGGTATGGTTTCCCGCCATCAGCGCCATCAGCGCCATCAGCGCCATCATGGGCGGAGTCCTCATTATCCGAGTCGTCTTCTTCCGCCCCCGGTGCAATGTTTCGCCTCTCTCTTCTCGATAGGACGTGCTTCTCACGGCCTTTCCAACAGCTGGATACTGTGTCGTACAAGACGCCGTGAGCTTGTACACCGTGGACACTGACTGGCCTGCCGACTTCTCCCGCGAGACGGAGCTGAACGCGTAGCATTGCCTGCTGGTGCTGCATTTGTACCTTGTACGGGCTCAGTCGACGGCGCTCCCGGCCCCCCGGTGTCAGACCATGATCGTCTCTGGATGCGGCGAGTGAATGGTCCCAGCTTTCGGGCAGTCGAAATGCTTTGTCGAGTCCTATCTCGCCAACAAGTGCAATGGGATACGATTCTAGCTTGGCTCGAGTAGAACTGACGAATGAAGATACAGGAGTCGGCGTGGGCAAAGAGGCTATGAAGCTGTCGTCTTGCGGCGCAGGGGCCAATACGGACTGATAGTGTGCCCTTTTGGCAGATAGCAGAGCGGCCTCGTCTGCGCCGTTTTCTCGTGGCGGCGCATTGTACGTCGGGACAGACGCGGCGTCATCATACATTTGATGAGAGAACCATGGATGCCAGCCGAAAGAAGGTACGACTTGGCACTTTCTCTGCACGACTAGTGGTACATTGGCCGCATCTTGACTGGATGCATCGTCGCCGGGTCCATGAGCGTTCTGATGGAATCTCTCCCGGCGACGACCCCGCAAAGAGGCACAGTCTTTAACGCCGTGTAGTGACGCCACCTCGGCTACTAGATGTTGGTCTTGGGAGCGAGTTGCCATGATGGCAAGTGCGGAAGTACGCATTGTGTCGAGGCTGGTGATGGAGTCCATGGTATCAGTTGGATGACAATGAGCATCGTAAACAGGGAGGTGCCATGGAAATGGTTCGTTGCCGCCCGAGGCGGCGGCGAGATCCCGGCTGCCATGTCGGGAACAATGGTCTTGGTCGCTTTGATGCTGCTGCCGGCACATGGTTGTGTAACAAAATCTGCAATCTACACTACACATACATCATGTGGCCGGGCGTTGAAGATTGGGGTTTCAAAGAATAGTCCAGCCCCAATGGAGATTCAAGTGGAGCGCAAGCAAGGGCACGCGCGGGTGTCGCCGGCCCGTCTGCCGTATGTACATATAATGTTCAGATGGGGATGGTGGGATGTTGTATGCAAGTGACATCATGTGATTGTTCCGTATGCATGATGGAAGCGATGGCTTGATCCACCTTGTTGTCAGTGTCAGGCCAGTGCTCCATTGCATCGTGCATCGTCTCTTTTCATGCTGGAAGGAACCGGAACTTGTCGCGATTTTGCCAGAGGAGGCTTTTCTTTGGGTTTCCTAGGGTTTCCTAGGGTTTCCTAGGGTTTCCTAGGGCTAAGCTATTGAAAGGTTGGGACCACTGGTGGGTGCAATCGAACTACATACAGTGATGTTCATACGTATATGTACATGTATGTATAGTGGGGTGTATGTAGTCTTAGTCAGCCAGCGTGGCATGTGATTAAGCCCCCCCCCTTCCTCCTCTCTTGTCAAATCGATCGATCCCGCGTCTTTCACTAAACAGCCCATCCATCCTTCCCTTCCTGCTTTGCAACAACCAACAACGTCCATCACGAGCTCACGAGCTTGTGAACAGTCTGGTTGGTTCATCTCGACCCATACGCGTGCATCCCTCCCTGCTGTCGTTGTCAATCGCCATTTATGGCAGCCGCCTCGCCATTGCTCCTTCCGCCCAGAGCAGAGCAGCTCATCTTCCTCCTGGACTTGTCGCGTGCTCTGCCTCCGAGTCACAGAAGACCAGAAAATTCCCGCCTACAACACATGGGATACAACGGAGCAGCTCCGGTTTCAAGAAGACTGTGAAATGTACATGCGGTGACTCTGCCAAGACCCGCCTTCCTCTCAGCCTCTGTTCTCTGTTCTCTGTTCTCTGTTCTCTGTTCCCTCGTATCCATCCATCATGGCGCTCGTCAACCCTGTCTATGCCTTTGTTGTTCCTTTTCTCTTGATCGTCACAGTTCCTCTGGCCGTGCTCGCCGGCATCACCACGACGCTTGCTTTCGCCCTTCTCATATTTCGAGTCATCATGGTGTATCTGGACGTCGCCCTCTCACTCATACCACAATCCCTCGCCAGCCTCAAGTTCCGCCGGCGCTACATGCGTCACGAAGATCAAATGCCCGCCGCATTCACCAATTATTCCACGGGAAGCAGCATTGGCGACAGCTCAACTGCGTCGTCCATCCATCAGCAGTCGCTTTTCCAAAGACGAAGACGCCGTCGGCCAAGCAGCAGCGTCAGTGTCCTGTCTTCAGGTGGCACCACCACGCCGGTCGGCGACTTTGGCCTGGGTCTCATGCCCAGTGTTGGTCCAGAGCGCGATTTTGAAGGAATCGGTGGGTGGCGTTGCGGAGATGACGACGAGTTGTGGACCACGATTAACTCTCGAATGGAACTGCCGGATCGAGGATTTGGACGACATCATTACCGGTCTCCATCCGGTGGCGGGGCCACGACTCCGGGAGATGGAGGCGTGTTGATGATGAGAACGAGACGGAGGAGCCCTGAATCGAGAGCAGTTGCTTTGACAGCGTCGTCACCTACTAGCTGTCGGACAAGGACGCCTTCTGCTTCTCATCTTCATAGTTTGACTACGATTGGGAACCCAGAAGACAGTTACTTTGCATTGAATGCATCGCCAAAAGCATGGAGCAGCAAGAAGCTGCCTACCTGACAAGCGGCGGTGGTTTGCAATGTCTTCAAATGCCGCTAGCTGTGACAAGTCCATGTATGAAGGAGAGGGATTGGGTTTAAAAAAAAGGTTGTAGTAAGAAAATCATGATTAACGATAGTGTATGAAATAAAAGCATCGTCCGCTTGCTCAGCCATCTCAGGAGTGAAGTCTAATAATTATACTTTTTTTTAAAAAAGAAAAGAAAAAACTTCAAAATTACAATAAAACCTCGCGAAATAATACAGATCAACGTCAAATGTAAGGCCATTCAGCTCATGTTATGAACAAACACAACAGCAATAGTATCCAATGATTTCGTTATAACATGGCCACTCCCGCTTCCAACGCCAGCATCCCAAGTCCCAAAAACAAGGCAAAAGGGGTATATACACACAACAGACGCTTCACAAAGTCTGCCAGAAATAATTGGCGTAAAAGTACCTCGAAAACTTCTTGTCCATGTTCACAACATGCACATCCCCCTTCCTATCATTCCTCACAACCGCCCTCGTCCACTCCCCATCCTTGTCATCCCTCTCGATGTCGATGCCCAGGCTCCGATACACCTTGAGCCGCAACAAGATCTCGTCGTCGACGACGTCCCTCCTTCGCGCGGCCTCGTCCCCTTGCACCCCTTGCAGATCGAGCTCCTGCAGCCTAGCCGCCAGGTCGGCCGCCTGCTGGGCGAGGCGCTCCGCCTCCATCTCGGCATCGCTCGCTGCCTTTGCGGTCCGGAACTTGCGCGTGTCGAGGGTTGCGATCTTGGAGGCGTGGCCCGACGAGGAGTGCGAGGCGGTGAGCTCGGCGTGCTGCGAGGAGAGCGTGTTGAGCTGGCGGGAGAGCTTCTTGAGGCTGGTTTCTACCTCGCGCATGCGGAGGTCGCGCGCTTGTTGGAGCGTGGAGAGGGATTCGCCGATGCGCGAGACGGCGAGCTTGTCGGGCTGGATGTTGAAGTTGTTGATTGTGTGGTGGATGAGCTTTTGTGGGATTCACGTCAGGTTTTTTTTTGAATTTGGCCTTCTTCTCTGAGTTTGTCTTGGTTTTTTGGGGGGGCTTGGCTTACCGTCGCGGGATCTTCTGATAGCAACATTTTGATATGGTGGTGTCGCGCAGGATCAACTTGCCGCGTTTTGTTTGTGTGAATATTAGGCAGACAAGAGAATGATTTTTGTTCTCTTGTTCCCGTCCGTAACTTTGCATCTCGCTCACGCTACGACGCGTCGTCAGGCCAACCATCATGTTCTCCCGCCGTTCTTCACCCACCCGGCATTTTACCGACCCCACCAGCAAAGCTGTTGAACTGAACGTGCCAACGTCATTGCTCGCCGCCCGCCAATCCTTCAATACAAACCGCCCGACTTCACTTAGACCAACTTCTCACACCACCCCTCGCACCTATAACCCCGATTCGAAACCATTACCCAGCCCCTCGACTCCCATACTGTAGAAATACACAAAGGACCCTTTTTTTCCCTTCCCTTCCCTCCTCACACCGTTTCCACAAAATGGTCACCCAACTACCCTGTGAGTCACCACCGCCAGGACCCCCTCTCAAATCCCATAACACGCCGCGGCAAACCACTTACAATATCCAGATGCGCTCGACGCAGAATCGTCTGTCCACCCTCCCCCCCCCCCCCAACAAAAAAACAATCCACCCCCCACGATTCCTAACATGACTTCCAGCCCTCTCAACCCCTCAGAGCTCCAGGTCCTACGAGCCCAGTACGAAAAGGAAGGCGACATGGTCGGCGTCCAAACCAAATTCAACTACGCATGGGTAGGTGGTACAAATCACACCAAAACCTCACTCCTCACAATAAACCTGGGCTAATCTGCCGAAAATCCTTCTTCCCCCAGGGCCTCGTAAAATCCCACGACCGCAACGATCAACAACTCGGCGTCCGCCTCCTCTCCGACATATTCCGCCTCTCGCCCGAGCGACGCCGCGAATGCCTCTACTACCTCGCCCTGGGAAACTACAAGCTCGGCAACTACGGCGAGGCCCGCCGCTACAATGACCTGCTGCTGGATAAGGAACCGGCCAATATGCAGGCCTCTGACTTGCGGCAACTCATCGACAACAGGGTCGCCAGGGAAGGGCTCATGGGCGTGGCCATCCTCAGTGGCGTTAGTATTGCCGCCGGTGTGGTCGGCGCCTTCTTGCTCAAGAGCGCTAGGAAGAGGTAAATGAGCAAAGATGGTGGGAGGAATATACATACATAATCAGGGGAGCTGCAAGCATTTCGGGGCATTATGCCATTGTTGTGTGAATAACCATGTTCCCTGATGAGCCGAGGTTGTTGGAAGAAATGGTTTCTGGATCCAGGCCTTGATCTGGGCAAGACGAGCAAACAGAACTACAACTAGTAAAACAGAGCGAATCCCCACTTGAGAGCATTTCTTTTGTACTACCTTGGCAGCCAATACCCATGAAGCGTGTGTGGTACGTGATTTAGTCGATTGATTCAACGATAATTACCTCACTTGTCGTCTCTTTAGGCCCAACGAATTCTGCGAACACGGCGTCAAATTGGCGAATAGCGGTTATGTCGCCTCAGAGCAAGGTAATGAATATATCTGGCCGTGGGCCCGTTACCACCAACCGACTGACTAGCGTGATGCAAGAAACCCTTGGAGTTGTTCATTTCACACACAGAGGCACAAATACGCTTCAGAGTAAAGTACAAATCAAGACAATGAAATCAAGTTAGCTAAGAAATGACAGACGAGCCTAGACAACGATTTTCCTGCGTCAAGACAGCGATAAAATACAACTTGCCCCAGTCACGCGGCTAAAATACGACAAGTTGCTGTACGACCCCTCGTCAGCCAAATCCTTCTTCATCTGCTCCTGTCCAAGCCAAATCCGCAACCAGTGCTCCAAACAGATGCGACAAAGGGTATCCGCGGGGATGGTGAGGACGACAAGACAAAGACACAGGTGCTGCCGACCAATTTTGCTGGGCATATATATAGATTAAAGAAAACCATAAGTGTGCACAACACGTCAGTGCCGAATCAAATTCTCCAAGCACTGATGAAAACAAAAAAGAAAACGGCCATCAGCCTCCTATGATGGGAGGCGTGACTGGCCAAGAACTTCCGCCACTATTTCTTGGACTCCCGTTTCTTCCCAAAGAACAGAGAAGTGTCCCCCCATTCTCTCGCCTGAAAACACAGAAAATGAGAGGCTCCGGGTTAAGCCTTTGCTGAAACCCCATCTCCGATAGAGTAGGTAGAAGTCGGTTCCAGATATCAATTTCAAGGCTCGCGGGCGCACAATCAAGCTACTTTTTAGTTTTCTTTCATAATATTGTTGTAGTGTATCATAGTCTGCAGGCTCCCTGTTACTGCCAGACTCACGACTTTCGTAGACAGCGCTCTGTGGAATGTCCGTCTCCGGTAATGACGACTTTTGTTCAGGAGTGATTAAGTGAGAAGTGTGATTAATAACAAGAAGATTGTGACAAGAGAAAGGCCGACAAAGAAACAAGAATCGAAGTATAAGGAAAGGCATCGAGCTGCTGGTGTATGGTGTATGGCGTGTCGTGAATACTCAGACATTGATCGTAGAGGGGATGGCGGCAAGTCGTGCGTCGCTGGAGGCTCGAAAGGGTTATTCTCTGCAAACTTAACGCAGTGAGAAACCCTTTCGCTTGCCTTCTTTCTCCAAAGGTCGTCCGCTTTCGACACGCTGCTTCTTGTCTTCGAGCTCTGCTCGCTGGCGATCGAGTTGCTCCTTCATTTCTCTATGACGAGCGTACAGCTCCTCCTCGGATTGCTTCAGTTTGCTCTCCTTTTCAGCAACTTTCTGTTGGAAGACCATCTTCATCTCAGCCTCCATCTTGGCTAGCTTTTGCTCGTGCAGAGCACGCTCCTCCTCCTGCTTAACGGCAGGGTTGACCTCCTTGAAGACGCTTGGGTCTTGCGATACGCCCATAGCAATGAGCTTATCGGTACGGTAGTTCTCGTACAAGGTGTTGTTGGTGTTCTCCTTGAGCTCTTCCATGTGAGTTCGGATGAGCATCTGGCGAAGCTTGACGAAGTCGCAGTGCTCTTCGTTGTCAACCTCAATGAGACCCCAAGGGAACTGACGTCCACAGCAAGCGCGGCCGTCGGGTGTCTTGATCTCATTAGTGGCACCAACGACAGCGAAGGGGACCTTGGACATGATCTCATTGTTCTCGGCAATGGTCTCTTCATCATCCAGCTCATATCTGGGTCCCTCAAAGATCTGGATCCCGTGGTGCTTGATATCGGCCAGAATCTGTCACAACTTGTTAGCTACTTGCTTTAACGGCCACTGACCCAATTGAGTCTGGTCCAAGCAACTTACGCGAGCTTTGAAGCTGGTAATTTCCTCATCGGTGAGAGTATCGGACTTGGCGATGACAGGGATCAAGTTGACCTTGGTGTGCAGGCGTCTCATGACCTCAATGTCCAGAGGCTTCAAAGAGTGGCCAGTGGGCTGAATGAAGAAGACGCAAGCGTGGATACGGTTGTCAACAATGTTCATGCGATTGACCTTGTTCTCAGCGTCGAGGTATGCATCATAGCGACGCTCTATGTCGTCAACAATGGGACGCCAGGACTCATCGTTGTTGACAAAGTCACCGAATCCAGGGGTATCAACCACGGTCAAGCGGAGACGAACACCAGCTTCCTCGATGTCGGCGCTGATGGCCTGAATCTGGACAGTCTTGGGAATGATGTCGTGGCTAGGACCCTTGCGCTCTCTGGGGGGGTACAAAGAAGTGTTGAAAAGCGTGTTGACCAAAGTAGACTTGCCAAGGCCGGACTCGCCTATAGTCGTGTGAATCAGCCAACGTGAACAAGCGAAGACATGGCGCTGCAGAGCGATTGCTGTTACTTACCGACAACCATTACATTAAAGTTAAAGCCCTTGCGCACACTCTTGCGGTGCCATTGGTTGGGCAAGTTAGCGAAACCGACATAACCAGTCAGCTTGCGTCGTACAATGTTTCGGGCGTCTTGAATGGACGAAGGAGCTGCCGGAGAAGGAACTACAGGAGCAGAGTCAGAATGATCAATATCTTAAGAGGCCGGGGAATCAGGCTTGCCAGCAATCGGTGATGCGGGAGATCCCGTCGGAGAGTCTGAGCCGTCGGACGCTAAAGAAAATTAGTTAGCAAATTATTCACAAATGTTGAAGTGAACCATGGTAGAAAATCACGGTGCAGGGGCTAGGAGGATGGCGGACTGGAATCCTTGGCCAAAATGGTAGCATTCCCAGAATCACTGCCGCTACATTGACTTGCTGCGTTCACTTGAGCTTCTTCGGATTCGTGCTGCGTGGCATCCTTTTGAATCAACGGGGCATGAGACTCTTGCGATGAACCACAACTCGCCGGGATTAACGGAGGAGGTTCCTCCACGTCGAGCATGCTGCGAGACTGTCGGGAGGTTGCAGTACTCGTCGCGGGTTTAGGAGCCGTGGCTAAATATGACGCAGCTTTCTCTTGCGGGACCGTAACACCACTTGGGTTTTCGGGCACCGTAGCCGAGTCAGAAGACTGGCCGCTTCGGGTGCGTGGTCTGACTTGTGTTGCCATTTCCAAGTTCGATTTTGACTATGGCAGGCTTCGTCTTTGATGATGAACAAGTAGTGTTGCACACAAAAGGATGTCGAGTCCAAAAAAAGGGGGGCCGCTTAGAGTCCCGTGTACAAATCCAAGAAAGTGTAGATGTCGCACAACGTATGTTTCTTTTGGGAGGATTATGATGGAGACTTATAGTTGGGGACACGATGAATACGTGATGAATGATATTTCCAAAGGGAACGGAGGTTTTTCGATTTGCCTCGAGGGGGGGTCGTCCGTCCAGTTTCGCAGTCGCGTCCCAAGCACATGAGGCCACCTCACTCGCATGCAGGCACAACTCGCGTAGAATGAATGCACAGAAGAAGAAGGAGTGCAGCTTACCCATATCGATGTATAAAGAGCGGTCGATCGATTTCTTAAGAATGGACGATAGAGTTTCTGTAAATAGGCGAAATGTCAGCTACGTCAGGGAGGAGCTCTGATGGGGTTCGGAGGGAGGAGGGTTTTTTAATCAACAAACAGGGCCAGGACGGTTCTGATTATTTGAAGTGAAGCAAGGACGGGTTGGTGTTGCTGAGAACAGGCCAACTCGATGCATGCAGCAGCGATGAAACGTTGAGGAAAAGCGCGATGGCCTAGAATATGAAAGGTGAGGCACGAATCGGCCTTGCTGGAACTTACCAAGGGAGGAGATAGGAGCGAGCGCCCGGAGAGAAGGAGCACGCGTGTCAAAGAAGGGGTGTAAGAAAAAAATTACAAGACGATGCGGCCACGACTTGTCAACAATGAGGCCCGGGTTGGCACACAAGAAGTCGACGATGAGGAAGTAGCAATGATGGGAGAGAAAGACGAACGAGAAGTAAAGTGAGGTTTGAAAGGTCGGTCGATGGAAGTCGAGGAAGGGGAAATTTGGGGGGGCGTGCGTTGGCGTGGTGAGTGCGTGAGTCTGGACACATGGAGCAAGGAAGGGAAAAATGCTGTGCTGGCCGCGAGACAAGGAAGGCAGGCACGACTGCCTGCATTGTTAATGCCACCAGACAGAGGGTTCTCGTCCCTGAGCCAGTGTACTACACCCACTGTACCTCTGCCACGCCAATTGACCTCTAAAGACTAAGACGCAGCTATCTGGTTCGCAGAACGAACAACCTGCACCACTAACAACAACTATAAACGCCCGCTCTGTGGCCACTGAGGCGAGGCATCAAAAGCAAAAGGGGTTTGTGCTCGGCTACACCCAATAGGGACTAGCCGCCAACAGGGGCTCAACGGATGGCTCTGGAAAGCGTGAATGGTGCACGAGGCCGCTGATTGGATGTTGGCGCCCTTCCCCTTCCAAGACCCCGGTTGATGGAGCTCTCTGTGTGTCTGTGGGTTAATATTCGGAGGAATGAACGCGCCTGCCTGGCCTGGCCGCACACTGAGAGCACAAAGGCCAGGCAGGAGAAGCAAATGATGACGACCCAAGCAAGTTGGGTTTTGGCCACATGCCTGGTTCCTTCTTGCCTCAGTACACAACAACAGTCTAACTCGTGATGACTTCAACGCAGTGAGCCTGGAAATGGAAATTGAAACTTTCATCTAATTCCATACGCCGTCTGTGCCAGCCACGCGACGATGAAGTCCATCACGTCACGTCGTCACGATCCAAGACTTTGCCGTACACCTTCATCTTTTGGAATGCCCTTGTAGTGCCCTAGTAGTGGCACTTATCTAATTGTTCGATTGTCGATCTGCTTTTTATTCCAGTTTGTCGCAGGTCTCACTTTCTTGTTTCGGCCGAGGGCAAATCTGCCACGATGCCCTCCTCTATTATCTCTACAATTAATTCAGTGTTATGCTGAGCAATTCGCCCCTTTTCATTGACCAGTCAAAAGGAAATGTAGACTTGGGCCACACAGCACATGACATAACCTACTTGTCTACTCCGTACGGGAGTACGGACTATCTGCGGCCAATTCATTTTCCGCCCTGTTTGAGTTACGACCCTAGAAAAAAGGAACTCTGGGGACAAAAATGGGATAAGAACGAGACATTTTCGACCTGTTTGGAATAGGAAATCTCCCGCCCCTTTTTTTCCTTTTGGCTCGCAGTCCTCTGATCGCCTTTGGATACGGACTACTCCGTACCTTCGCATGGGTTTATGTAGCCCCTAATCCCTTTCCCAGTCGTAAGGGAGCAGGAAGCTGGTCAACTCGTAGGGATGGGAGCCAATCAGAACAAATATATACAAGGGGCACTTCTTAGTGAATGTGAATCTGAATCGCACTATAAGAGAAGTTACTATAAGATCCTTTTACACAAAAAAGCTACCTTGCTAGGCCTGGGTTCCTCTGCTAAGTTTAGTAAGTTTAGGTGCCTTGCTCATGTACATAGGTCAAGGGATGCTTGAACCTGGTGGCCCTATAATTTAGTAAATAATGAAATGCTCCAAGCTGACTGGGCCAAGCTCTGCCATCGATCGACCCGCAAAACAATTCGGGATGACGCCGCGACCACTTCGCTCTGTCACGCGGCATCAGTCCTGTTTGCATTCGTATTGGTCCCGATCAGCTCAATGCACGCCCTTTAAACGTTGTGATTGTCTCTCCAGGACGTCTGTATGTTGATTCTGGCCTCATCTCATACTGCAGGTTTGTGGGCCTAGCCCGTGATACGTAGCTCCATGCTGCATGCATCTCGTGTTCTTCAGTCGAGCTTGTAGCAGTTACTCCGTAACCTCCGCAACCGTGGGAAGAAGGGGCTGCACATGTTTTTTTTTTTCTAGGTGGCTGGTGTCATTGTCGCGTTTGTGGGTGTAACGAATTTGGGAAAGCGACCCTGTAATATTACGGCCCCCCTTTGTTTGTCTGGCAGTCAGTCTAGTAGGGCAGGCGGGCTAAAGGTTGTTGTTCACACTGTCGTGGAGACTATTGGCGCCACACAAACATCACGGACCTTCAGATGTACGATTCGGAAGTCAGCCAGAACACAAACGACCAGTGGCATTTTCCAACATTTTTCGGAACCAAGCACTCGCTGTCGACGGCATAATTGGCATCATTGGCATAATTGAGCGGCACCATCCTCGTACAGGGAACCCAATTTGGTGTAGGGTATACGCCAATGGATGAATCAAATGGCATCGTTGCAGCTTACTCCATAACATCCGGAGTTGTCTGCAACAAATTTTTTATCATATAAAGGTGTAGCTGTGAGCTTGACTTTGACCAGGAGTATTACTAAACTGCCTCTCTCCAGTCCCATGCACCATTTGAAGAGAAACTTTTGGAAACAAAAAAAAACCAAGAACCACTATTTTACATGTTGTAACACCTCGCCGTCACACCGACAGCTCTCTGACTCATGACCGAAAACATCGGTCTACAGATTCGCTTGTTGCCCAGCAAAGAATTTCTTGGTTTCGGCGCATCTTTCGCTCTTGCAACCGGGGCATCGCAACCCTAATTGCTTTGAGCAGGCTGAGCCGCTGGCCAAATGGGTCTTGGCAATATCAGCCAGAGCCTCAATGAACACCGGGCTGCCATTCAGACTGTCTGCTCGCTTAATGGTGTCCGCGTGGCCGCTCTCGCCAATGACCTCATGATCCAGCTCGTACAGGGTTTCGATATGGTCAGACGTGAATGCAATGGGGATAAGAACCAGGTCCTTTTGGCCCTTGGCTACATATTGCTCGACTGTAGTGGCGGTCTGGGGCCCAAGCCAGGCGGAGGGACCGACCTGCGACTGCCAGCAGAGACGATAGGGATTGGAAAACTTCAATCGCTGCATGACAGCATAGACAGTTGCAGCAACCTCGGCAGGATATGGATCACCTCTGTTGACGACAGACATAGGCAGGCTGTGGGCAGAGAACAATAAGACCACGTCTCTGCGGCGCTCTTCGGGGTATTCGGCAAGCTTGGCCTCGATGTTCTGCGCAAAAGCCTCAACTAAGCCTGCGTGCGCTGGCCATCTGTCAATGACACTCCAAGAGATGGTTCCAGAACCAGTCTCGTCAACGTTCTTGTTCTCCAGTCTGTGCCTCCACTTCCACAGCTCGTTCAAGCTGCTTCCCGTGGTTGAGCACGAGTACTGCGGGTACTGCGTGAAGGCGACGGCACGACCGCCCTTCCCGTTGCCGAAACCATCAGCAAAGAGCTTATGGTACATTTCCTCCGTCAATGGGTCGGCGTATCTGAAAGCCACGTAGGGCTTGTGAGGGGCAGTCTCGGGCGAAATCTTGTCTAGAATCTTGCACATCTCAGCACACTGGTATTCGGACCATTTTCTGATCGGGGATCCTCCGCCAATGGCAGCATATTGTTTCTGTATCATGGGTGTCCGTCGCTTGGAGAGGAGTGGGCCGATGTATCCTTGAAGTCGACCAAGCGGTATCAAGTCGCCGTCTGACTGTATAATACAAGCGCATTAGACGATGGCACGAACAAGTTCTTGCTAGCTGGGCTGGTGACTTACAAAAAGACGACTCAAAAAGCTGCCGACGTCGTTGGTCGTTGATGGGCCGCCCATGTTGAGAAACACCATGGCGGTTGGGCCTTTGGATCCTGTAGCATCTTGGGTGACAGGCGGGACGGGTGTCGCAAAGTGCCGGTTCTGTTGTGCGAGCTGAGGCAGGACGAGCCGGGAAGTAGAATTCCTCGATACGCCTTGCAAAAGACGCTGTGCAGAGACCCGAGACGACATTGTGAGCGAGTTTGCTAGTTTCGACGGATCAGCTGCTTAGGGAGGATGCAATATTCGAAAGTTTTGTCGGGACGCCGATCCTCCGAGTTATAGAGCACTTGCCGTCTGGATCGGGCAATCATGATGTAAGCGATTCAGCAGCAGCAAAGCTTCAGCCAATGATGTCGTAGATAATTGCTGGTAATAGCCACGTGATGTCGGGACTTCGAGTACACGGCACGGCGCCTGTGGACGATCGAGACCCACCGTCTCATTCACGAAGACAAGGCGATATCCAATCCGGCTGCTGCGTGAGATGGTAAACCTTTCGTGTAGAGACCAGAATAATTGATGAAAACAACCGGCGAAAATGGCAGAAAATAGTCATGATTGGAAGCGTGAGGATGAGGATGAGGATGAGGATGATCAAGAACTTGATGAGACGGTAAGAACAACAATCACTCGCCTGTGCTACAATGCCTCGGCTGACAAACCGTAGAGCTACAAGGCTCAGAAAGATGCCATCATAATGGCCATCGATGTCAGCGAGTCAATGTTGAAGCCTCCGCCGCCGTCCAACTCAAGGAAGGCGGATCAAGACAGCCCCCTTGAGGCGGCTCTCAAATGCGCCTATCATTTAATGGAGCAGCGCATCATCTCCAACCCCAAGGACATGATGGGCATCCTACTCTTTGGAACAGAAAAGACCAAGTTTCACAATGAAGAAAGTGGCCGTGGCGGACTGGGATATCCAAACTGCTACCTCTTCACGGATCTTGACGTGCCGGCCGCCGACGATGTCAGGGTGCTGAAGTCTCTTGTCGAGGATGGTGAAGACGATGGCCAAGTTCTGAAGCCATCGAAAGAGCCAGTAATCATGTCCAACGTGCTATTCTGCGCAAACCAAATATTCACTACCAAGGCTGCCAACTTTGGAAGTCGACGACTCTTCATAATTACTGACAACGACAACCCGCATCCTGCAGACAAGGCAGCGGCTTCTGCAGCAGCGGTCCGAGCCAAGGACCTTTACGATCTCGGTATCACAATTGATCTCTTTCCCATAACACACGATGGATCCAAATTTGAACTGTCTAAATTCTACGACGTGAGTTGCCGCAGAACCATACAATGGTTTCATTATTGTACTTGGAGCTAATCAGACCGCTCAGGATATTGTGTATCGAGACCCGATGGCGGAAGTGAACAACACAGCTTTGCCCTTTTCGAAATCAGGCGATGGATTATCGCTTCTCAATTCATTAATTTCAAACATCAACTCTA
Source organism: Epichloe aotearoae (assembly GCA_000729855.1). Classification (NCBI taxonomy): domain Eukaryota; kingdom Fungi; phylum Ascomycota; class Sordariomycetes; order Hypocreales; family Clavicipitaceae; genus Epichloe; species Epichloe aotearoae. The sequence goes on from JFGX01000025.1 coordinate 42,941, forward strand.
GGCAAACGCCGAAACGAGCATTGTTCTCCAACCTTCCCTTTGAAATTGCCCCTGGTCTGCGCATTTCAGTAAAAGGATACAACATTCTTCACCGGCAAACGCCAGCCAGGACATGCTACATCTGGCTTGACGGCGAGACGCCTCAAATAGCCAGTGGTGAAACGACTAGACTGGCAGAAGACAGCACCAGGACCGTCGAGAAGGGTGAGATAAAGAAGGCCTACAAGTTCGGCGGCGAGTATGTCTACTTCACCCCCGAAGAACAAAAGTCCTTGAAGGATTTCGGGTCTCCTATCATTCGGATCATCGGGTTCAAATCTCGCAAGCTTTTGCCTATTTGGGCTAGTGTGAAGAAGTCTACGTTCATCTTCCCGAGTGAAGAAGACTATGTTGGCTCCTCACGTGTTTTCACAGCGCTCTGGCAGAAGCTGATCAAAGATGACAAAGTCGGCCTCGCATGGTGTATTGTCCGGAAGAATGCGCAGCCTATGCTGGCAGCTATTATCCCGTCTAGAGAACGTATGGATGAAGATTCTGGGGCACCATATCTTCCTGCCGGACTTTGGTTATACCCTCTGCCCTTTGCAGATGACCTGAGAGACATCAAACCGACATCGAAAGTGACACGAAGCACTGATGAGCTTACCACCAAGATGCGCACGGTAATTCAGCAGCTGCAACTACCCAGAGCCATGTACAATCCGATGAAGTACCCGAATCCAGCACTGCAGTGGCATTATCGGATTCTCAAGGCTCTCGCGCTCGAAGAAGAAGTGCCAGAGGAGCCCGATGACGCAACCAAGCCCAAGTCCAAAGCGATCAGCAAGCGAGCGGGCGGCTACCTGGAGGACTGGTCGGGCAAGCTGGAGCAAGATGCGGGACTCACCTCGACAGCAAACGAACTGAAGCGCGAGACGGATCATGATGAATCCGATCGGCTGACGAAGCAAAGACGTGGGGCATCGGAGAAGCCCAACGCGTCGTCCATGTCGATGGCTGAGCTCAAGGAGGCAATAGAAAGCGGCGAAATCAGGAAGATGACAGTGGCTCAGCTTCGAGATGTTGCTGGGTCGAAAGGTATTAGCACTGCAGGAAAGAAGGCAGAGATTGCCGAGAGGATAGAGACGTGGGTTGAGAATTCATAAGGGGTGTTTTTCTAGGCGGCAAATACCACTATCTAGGCTTGGCTTGTGTGTACAGATATAGAGGGTATTTTCCATTCTTCTGGCGGGATGTACTTGAACTGTTCTGAATTGCACGGTCATTGTTGGGCGTCCTGCTCGTGTTGAGTTGAGTCTTGTCGGTGGTGACGAAAATGAATGAATGCAAAGGTGCAGGTGCGGCGCTGGGACCCACAAGCAGCCAACAGCGTATGTAATCAAATCCCGTCGGAATTTACTCAACACCACGCGCATTCTTCATCCGCACTTCTTCCCAACACACTGCGCAAGCGTCCAGCCAGCGAGCTCCCCGACAGTGAAGCGCCTCTTCATCATCGCGGTGCGTCAGAAAAGCAGAAGCGCACTTGTTGCAGAAAATAGCTCGCCCGTCGGCAGAACCACAGTCGTCCCCATCTTCACCAATGGCCGAGTTTCTAGCCCGCTTCAACTTTGGGGCCCGCGATGACTTTGCACCCGACGACGAGGGGGCATGCGCGTCCGTGTCGGAACTGGAGCAACGAATCCGAAGTGCTATAGAGGAGAAGACGACCGAAGTTCGAGCAGAGCGAGTCAGTATGGCACTTGAAATCGCAGGAACGGCCGAGTTCAGCATCAGTGCGACGCAACTGCAAGCACAGGACAATGACACAAGTAACGTCGACCCCTCGCTTATGGGAACCGAGCCGATGGAGGTCGAAACGGAGAAGGCACACCAATCGCAAATGTACACCACTCTCGAGGTGCTGAGGTCTCAGCCCAGTTCGAACCCATCAACCCAGCAGGCTGTCGCCGGACTGATCGTTGAAGCGGCGAGCGCAGCCGATTCGAGCTCATGGACGCTTCAACAGTCGGAAATGGCGCCGAGCGGGTGGATGTTCACTTTTCTTTGTGCAGGCTCAACTGCGGTTTGGAAGATGCAGAACCAAGGCAAGGTCAAGTCGGTTGTGGGAGACTATAGCAAGAAGGATCCAGATCCAGTTCTATTCAGTCGTCCAGCTTTTGACTGTAAAGGGCGCATCACAGTCTCATTCCCCAAGAAAGAGCGCAAAATTATAGTCAGATATGATCACATGCCACTGCACAAAACAGTCGCCGACCACGTGGAGTTTATGAAACCTCCTCCCATGATTGGACCCCAGAAGCCGAGCAAAGCGACTTTGGCGGAAGCCGCTAGAAAGGCACAGAAGGAAGCTGCCAAAGCCAGGAGGATTGCCAATCGACAGGCCAAGAGAAGGGAGACCATGGAGGCTGCCGCTCAAGATGGCACCCCGAAACCCAAGAGGAGCAGGAAGAAGAAAGACAAAGAGGTCCAGCTTTCGTTGGCAGACCAAGCAAGCAGAGCTCTGGAGGATGCCGATGTCATTCAACTTCAACAAGCAATCACTCATGAGAGTCAGCAGAATGGAAGAGGTACTGCTGGACAGGCGGCGACGTCGGTAGCAGCAGCAGCAGGAGACCAACCTCGTCCTGCGTCGAAAGCATTGGCCCTCAATGTGTCACCAGAAGAGGCAGCACGACGAATGGATGTCGCTCAGAAGATGCTGACAGAAGCTGGGATCAATCATGCCTCACTATCCGCGGATCAGCTGGCCATCTTTGCCAACCAGGCGCCGGATCTTCAGAAGGAATCACTGAACATGCTCATCACCTACGGGGCAGAGAGGTTGCAAATCATACATCCGAGTAATAGAGAGAACTCAAACTCTGCGCCACCACCCACCAATACACCTGCTCCGGGCGATAAAGATGGCAACAATGGTCCAGCAACTACGACGAAGCAGTTGGCGCTAGGTGACGAAACGCCTATAGGGAAGAGAAAGACAAGACCTTTGGGGAAGTCGAGGCTGGCCTGCTTCCATTGCAAGAGTTTCAAAGTCAAGGTAAGCCATACATACGTCCGGGATTTTTTTGCCGTGTTCTTGTTGATACTGTTTATGAAGATGCTGAGTATACCGTTGTTGACATGCACACAACAGTGTCCGAAAGAGCGACCTGTCTGCACGGAGTGCCAGACCTCGGGTCGTATTTGCCAGTATCCGCCACAAGCACCAAGGAAACGGAAGACCAAATCGGATGCCGTCGTGGCAGAGCATGCCGATGCCGATGCCGATGTCGATGCCGATGCCGATGCCGATGCTGATGACGAAGACGACGACGCTGAAGCAGATCCGGCTGATACAACGGTGGCGGAAATACATGAAGAAAATGCTTCAGAACAGCACGACGCCACTCAGACACAGCAAGAGCAGGCAAGCACGGATAATCGATACCCAGAAGAACAGTATTCTTCCTATCCTCCGGCTCCCGCAGCCGATATTCCTGCTCCCGCAGCCGATATGATTTCCAATACGTCCAGCGATCCTGTTCATGGCGTTCACCAGCGACCATCACAGTTACCTTATTTCCAGTCGGCGTCAGGCCTTTCTATTCCCCAGCCTGATCCTTTGGATGAAGTACCGCGATCATTGCTGAACTCTGACCTTGCATTGCCGCAAAGCACAATGTACTACCCCATGTACAATGCTCCGTCTACGGCTACGGCTCCGGCTACGGCTACAGCTACGGCTACAGGCACAGGCACAGGTACAGCGTCAGCAGCTGCTACAGAATCTCAACACGAACGCGAAGAGGTGTCGTTTGAACAGAACACAGTCGTAAGCACGATTCACCAGGCGAGACGGGATTCGAATGGTGCCAGGCGCAGCAGCGCCGCCGCATCGCCAGCTTGGGGTCAAGGCACCAACCTGCCAGCTTTGGCAAAGACATCCACGTCGCACATTTCGCCGCCCACAAGGCACGGACTCCCAAAGACGCAGAGCCCTGATCAAGTTGCGGCGACACTACACAGGTACCAGATGCAGGATGCCCATCTCCTGGCACATGCGGCGTCGAATAACCAGCGATACACACCCAACTCAAGCGTCAAGATGCACCACCACCCCCCGGTCTACCAAACGTCGGCCAACAAGTCACCGTTCCAGCCCATGTATAATCCGCGGTCCAAGTCCCAGCAAGGCCACCGCGGAGCTGAGTCAGTCCCTCAAAGGGCCAGCAGTGCCTTTCAAGTACCCCCAGACCCCAGCAGCGTCAGCGGCAGCGTCAGCGGCAGCGGCAGCGGCAGCAACCTCAACCACAATAATACCAGCAACAATAACAATAACAGCTTATCTGGACTGTTATCAACGGGTGGACATGGATCAAATCGACACTCGAGCACCGCGAACATGTCGAGCGAGCAAACCAACAAGATTGGATACAAACCGTACTCTTACCAAAGGAGCGCAAGCAGTGCCCACTACCCTTCGTATCAGTACGATGGCGAGGGCACAACGGCAATGAACATGACTGGTGCATACCAGTCTCTGACAGCACACAGCAGCTCGTGGAGCGATCATCGTGGACAAATCCCCACGAACACTACCAGATCAGGCTATGAGCAGCAGGCTCACCAAGGCCACCACCAGCAGCAAGGCCAGAATTGGCAAGGGCTGGGAAATCCTTCGCAGAGCGATCATAATTCGCAGGGGCAGCAGCGTCAGGGGTTTGACTGGGGGATGCATGATGGCTGGAACCGAGGTCATTAGCTGTCGCTCAAACTGCAGGGCCTCCACGGACGGGGGAATCAAGCGACACGTCTATTTTTCTTTTTAAAAACCCGAGGACACGGCTTTTATTATTTTCACCTTCTCTCTTGTTCTTTTACAAGGGCGATGTTTCATGGGCGCAAATGTTGGAAGGGGGGGGGGGGAAGGCTCGAGCAGGTGGACTCTTTCGAAAAAGAATGTGTACTCGATGCATTCGTCAAGAGGAAGGCATGATATGTTGAGAGAGAACAGGTTCCTTTGTATTTGTTGCGCTGTACCTATTTCCGCCCCGTTCCATGAGACCGATGAGGATACCATTGCAGCATAGTTTCTATCCATCACTTGTGTGAAGATTCATGGTCGGTCTGAGAAGAATAGTAAAATTTTGTTGTTCCATCACTTGTGTGAAGATTCATGGTCGGTCTGAGAAGAATAGTAAAATTATGTTATTCCCCTTGTGTGAAGATTCATGGTCTGAGAAGAATAGTAGAATTATGTTATTTCATAATCATGCCCGCCATCTCGGGAGGAGGCATGTTTTCTCGTGTCGTGGGCTGGGTCGGGTCAAGGGGCTTGCTTGGCTGCGACGAACGCGGTGAACCGAGTAAATGTATATGCAGACCACATCAATCTACTTGATACCTCGGATTTGCAACCAGATGCCGCCGACACATGCCTGCCCTACCAAGTACACGGCTACATGTGCGTCATCTATCTCGCCCCGAGACCGGCCGCCCTCCTCGTTATCCTCATCTGCCTCAGCACCCTAGACAGCTCCCTCGCCGTTTCCTCATCCTTGGCCAACTCATCCACGACAGCCCATATCCTCGCGTCCTCCACCTCGACCGCCTTGCCGAGCAGCACCTTGGCCCAGCTTATATTCTCCTTGACAGAACCCCCCCGGTCCCCGCTCGCCTGCGTCACAGCCCGGTTGGCGAATCGGAACGCGAGATCCAACTCCCCTGCTTCGGCGCAGGCCATGATCAGAGCCTTGTACACGTGAGCGCTTCGGACCGGGTCATCGCCCTCGGCGACATGGGCCGTGTAGTCTCTGGCCAGCGACCGAGTCGTCTCCACGCTGTTGCTGTTCATGATGAGCGTCTGCATCATGGCCGCGTTGGCCTGCTCGCCGCACAGCACTGGCACGTCTCTGTATAGAGCCATGGCGGCTTCCGCACCCTGCTTCTCGGCCAGGGCTTCCACCACCACGCCTACCGCCGCGACCGGGACGTGCTGCTCCGACGAGGCCAAGCCGCGTAGGCCCTGCTCCGCGTCGGGAATGAGCGTCGGGTGCCGTCGTAGGGCTTCGTGCACGGCGCGCGTGTTCCCGCGGGCGATGCGGATCCCATTCCTCTTCATGATGCAGAGCGTGCGAAACGCACCAGCCACGTCGCCGTTGGCAGCGAGCGCCTCCACGACGGCTTCGTAGTGGTACGCCAAGAGTCTTGTTCGCTGGGAAATCTTGTCAAGGGCCTCGGTGGCAAGGGTTGCGTCTCCGTGGCGAGCGGCCGTGGCGAGGACGTTTTCCGCAATCCCGTCCGAGGGTTGGAAGAGCGACGTTCTCACGACACTGTTCCAGGCGAACATGGTTCCCGGGTAGTGGAATGCCTGGCTGGCCACGTCAAGCACGTAGTAAAGGATGCTGGATAGGGCCTTGCCCTCGCTCTTCAGGCTCTTGCGGCGGAACAGCAAGAGGAGCATTTCGTCAATGAAGCCCAGTTTCCCAAAGACCATGATGAAGATGTCATACACCCAGATGTCAATGAGAGCTTTCTTGTCCATCATCTCGGTGAGCCGCAGGTACGCCAGCTCGTACTGCTCGTCGCGGAGCAAGCCTAGCAGCACACTCTGCTTTGCTCTCGTGTCAATGGTGAACCAGAACTCCTGCATGATGCCGAGGATTTCTTGGCGGAGGGCGTAGTCGGGGTGGTTGGCCAGCGCGGCCAGCGCGGACTGACACATGTCCGATGTAGGCTTGATGTTCTGCGACGCCATGTCGTCCAGCAGCTTGCGGATGCCCTTGGCCGATCCTTGCGGGTCGACCATGGCGTCCATCATGCATTCGTAGATGAAGGGGCTTGGGCGTTGGCCTCGCTCCGAGAGCACGTGCCGAACCAGAAGAATTATGCGGCTGTGGCGGTCAATCTCTTGGCCGTGGAAATGCCATCCCCGGGGTTGGCGCATCGTCAGGAGGGCTGATATGATGTCGTCAGGGGAGGCTCGACGCAACGTTTCCTCGGTAGGAGGTGTCGGTGCCAGTAGGTGCTCGTCTCGCGCGACATCATTCTTGCGTGATGTGTTGCGCGTGAAACTGCTCCATGTTGATGATGTTGATGATGTTGAAGACGTTCCCGTCTCCGATGAAGGACGAGTCGTAATCGATCGTCTTTCGGGCAAATGAAGGCACGCGGCGCTCGATTGTGCCGCACGCTGAGCTACCTTTCTCGCCAAAGGCCTCGAGCTCTCTACACCGTGACGCAGAACCAGCCTGTCCAAACCTGGGCACAAGCAGCGCCAGAGGCCATCGTATGCAATCGGACTACCTCGCATGCTACCTCGCATGCTGGCCCATTACTGCGCTCGTCGCGGATCCGATGAGATGAATCAGAGGTTGAAAAGCACCCTGACCTCCCTCCCTCTGCTTCTCTCTCGACGTTGTTGGGTTCAATCTGTTGTCAAGCTCAGCCCCCAGCTCCCAGGTGTTTGTTTCCGACATCCCATAAAACGGGGCGATGCACTTGGCGGGGCGCGCACCACCAGTGAGTGGCACACACACCCACCTTACCTTGCCTTTGACCTCACCCAAGTTCCAAGAGCTCCGGAGCCTCGCCATAGATAAAAAAAAGCACCCTCCTCGACGAGACGCAAGACACGTTTGTCGCCGGTGTGCAGTCCAGCCGGCCCCCATGGTTCGTCCCCCCTCCTCCTCCCGCGCAAAGCCATGTCCACTTCCAAGAATCATCTGGGGCAACCGAGCAACGAAACGGAACCAAACCAAATATCTCGCAATCAGCTAATCCAACACCAAACAGTTACCCCTCAGCCTTCTCAACGCCGCCCAAGGGCACCCCATGCTCGTGGAGCTCAAGAATGGCGAAACCCTCAACGGCCATCTCATCCAGTGCGATACATGGATGAACCTCACCTTGCGGGAAGTCGTGCAAACCAGTCCAGTGCGTTGTTCTCAACTCCGCCATAGACCACGATCAAAGTTAACATCCTTCAGGGAGGTGACAAGTTCGTCCGATTAAAAGAAGCCTACGTCAAAGGAAACAACGTAGGACCCTCCCCCCTTTTACAACATCACCCAGTGGATAGCCACCCATCTCCATATCCGCGACCCGTCGTGAACAAAGTAGACGGAAAACTAATACACACCATAGATCAAGTACCTACGCGTCGACAACGACATCATCGACCAAGTCAGCGAATCTCAAAAGGGACAACAAAACTTTAGAGGCGGACGAGGCGGCCACGGCCAATCAAGAGGGGATCACCACGGGCACGGCGCCCGCGGAGGTGGTGATAGAGGAAGAGGAGGACGGGGAGGCGGGAGGGGCGGGAGAGGACGAGGGCGCGGCCAATAAGCGAATGGGGCACGTAAATGGGACATGTAAAACGGGCGTGGTTGGTCCTGAATACCCTTGACGGAGGGCGGTCCCCCATGTGGAAATTCGAGGCCCGGCTTTATCAAGTTCTTCCTCCCTTGAATGACACGGATCTGGGGGTAAGTGAGGACGGCGGCGTAGATGATGCGAAAGGGCAGGCCAAAGAACCACGGCGGATAAAACGGCCATACCAAATTGCCAGCTTCTGACGTGCAGAGTAATGGCAAGCACGGGACGTCTACATCGAAAACAGCACCAGGACCACATGGGTACGGAGGCGGGGGCGGAGAGGTTTGAAGAGTGTACTTTTAGAGTTTGACAGACAAGGAAAATAAGACGCAAAGGAAGACCTGAAACACAGCTGGGCATGAATAAAGAATCAATCTGGCTCGTTTTACATTAAATCTGCATTAATTGTTCTATTCTAAGGTGTATCTTTTTGACCCAGTGTTGGCATTCTCCCGATTCGATTGCCCTGAAAAACACCACTCATTTTTAGAAGGGACAAGAATATTTCAACTCCAACACTGCATTTGTTCTTGTGCGTCTGTCAGAATCATGATACCAAAAACCACAACCGCCCCGCTCGACGCTTTTTTTTTTTTTTTTTTAGAAGTTGGCAACAGCAACAGCAATGGCCTGGTTGTCAGAGTGAGAAATGGATAGGGCAATGTCCTTGACACCAGCTTTGCTGGCGGCCGAGGCAGCCTCTCTGTGGAGCTGTGGTAATGGTTAGTAAGTAATTTCGAGCAAACGTGTTCGTTGAGAAACAGGTGACAGAGCATACCTTGACAGTGGGAGCACCCTTGTCGTTCTTGATTATCTCTATGTCCTTCATGCCAGCACCGGCACCCTTGCTGGCGACGCCCAGAGACTTGAAAACAGCCTCCTTGGCGCTCCAGCGTCCAGCAAAAGAGCTCCGAGGACTGGGGGCGGCCTTGCAGTAGCTGATCTCATCGGCGGTGAAGTTGCGTTCCAAAAAGGTCTCATTGTCGATGTTCACGGCAGTAATGTCCTCGACATCGACACCGACGTTGCTGTTCTTGTTGGTGACCTTGTGGGCGAGCGCCTCCATCACTCTTTGGGTCTCAGCAGCGCGGGCTGAGGTAATGGCTTTTTCAGACTGCTTCATAAAATTCTCAGAGTACTTCAGCTCAGATGACTTCTTGTCCTCCGTCACACGAGCATCGGGGTTGAGCAGGACACTGCTGAGCTGTTCGTCAGTGTATGGCGCCTTGGACTTGGCGACAAACAAGCTGTTGTTGATGAGGCCATTGTGGAAGTAACGGTAGGCCTTCTTCTGACGGGCCTTAACCTTGGAACAGTACTCCTTGTAAGCACGCTCATCAAGCGTGGCAAACAGGTACTTGGGATGGACACCAACAACCTGCGCACCCTTTTGACCGAAACCAAACGACGTAACCAAGAAAGCCTTGACGCCATCCGTCTGAATAGTGCGGCTCGGGTAGACAATGAGGTCGAACTGCTCCATGATGGGGTCGACGTTGTCAGCATTGCGGTTGCCAGGAACTAAACCGCTGTCTAGAACCTGGAGACAGCCGTTTATCATCCAGGCACCCGCAGCGCCCTTTGGGTGACCGGTGAGGTACTTCTGGAAGATACCCATGACTGCATTACCCTTGGATCGACCAAGGTGACGCAGCTGCTGGCAAATGACTGAAGACTCATTCTTATCGTTGGCCTTGGTGGAGGTACCGTGGAAGGAGGTAACGCCAAGGTCGTCAACGGTAAGACCCCACGTAGCCAAGGCACACAGGGGAGCAATGCTGGTGTCGCTCTTCCAGAAGTTGTTGCCCATGCTTCGAAGAAGCTCCTTTTCCTGTCGTCTAGCCTCCTTCTCAATGTGCACAAAGCGCTCTTGAGCGTACAGTTTCTCATCAAACGACGAGTCTTGGGCCTTCATGGCATCAATCTCATCATGGATGAACTCAATCTCAGACTCCTGCCACTGCTTGATCTGCTTCTTGCGACATCCAATCTGTCGGCGACGGTAGTCGATGTCGAGCAGAGGCGAGGGGAATTTGCCAGCGTGCTCTCGGGCCGTGGTGAGAACACCTTGACCAGGAGCAGGCACAGATCGGCCAATCTTGTCTGACGCGGTGGTAGTAAGGGCCAGGACACCATAGATTGGCACGCCCATATCCAAGGCCAGCTGTGCAGTCATGATGACCTGAACACCGCAACCCTGAGACTCCACAAATCCGTTTCTGGTGGTGGTGGTGGGACGAGACATCTCCTTGGGAGTTCGGCCATGGCTAAACTCATCCACGGTATTGCTGGTGGCCTTCATGTTGGCAAACTCGTAAGAGCCTTCCTCGCCGAAGTCGTCGAAGCCACCGACGAAGCAGACACGAGCCTTGCCCTCCATGATAGTCTCGTAACCAACATCAACAGACTCGACTGCCGTAGCGCAAGCACCGACAGGAGTCTTGATGGGACCCGAAGAAGAGATGAGCAACATGTTGACCCAGGCGGCCATGGTGTTGATGAAAGACTCCTGGAGAATGTCGTTCTGCAAAGGCTTGTCCAAGAAGCGATCTCTGTGCATGCCCCGCAAAGCAGCAGAACCACCCACGCCAGAACCAACGCAGTTGCCGACTTCGGAAACGTGGACGTACTTGTAGAACTCATAAGGATCAGTGATACCGGAGGAGAGGAGTGCCTCGACAGTGGAGACGAGGGAGAAGAGGGTGACGGGGTCGACTTGAGAGATAATATCCTCCGGGATGCCGTATTGCTTGGCGTCCCAGCCAGTAGGGATCTGACCGGCAACAAGACGGTCGAAACGGAGGGCCTTGGGGATCCAGAGGGAAGCGCCCTTCTTCATGCGGACAATATACTCGCCGCTATCAGGAATCTCGAAAATCTCGACCTTGTCGCCGTGCTCACGCTTGAACTCCTCGGCAGTTTCCTTGGAAGCCTCGAAAGGCTCCAAATTCTCTTCGATGACAACCTCGTGCAGCAGCTGCTTTTTGTTCGGGTCGTAGCCGTTGAATAGCTCAGGTTCAATCAGACGAATACCGGAATGCTCCAAGATGAATTTCTCGTACTTCTGCTTGATGTCCTTGTCATCAACAGGGTCGCCAGACTTGGCGTCGACCCAGCCAGAGTAAGGCTTGCCCTTGATAGGACCGTTGTGGTTGCGAATAAGACCCATGATCCAAGCCATCTCAACGCAGCCCTCGAGCGAAAATTCGCCGTAGGCTTCCATCTCCCATCGGGTACGCGAGTTACCCCAAGGACCAACTTCAGCAAACCCGGTAACGACGACGACCTTTTCCAAATCAACCATGCCCCTGAGCTTGTCGTTGAGAAGAGCAACATCTTTTTTCCAGTCAGGAAGGGTAGGAAAGTCAAACTTGATATTGGCGCGGGGAGAAATGGTCTTCTTCTTGTAAAGAACCTCAGAGTCGGCACCATTGACAATGGTGTTCTCGATAGCAGTTTCCTTGGTGACAGCTTTGCGGATCTCACTGGTCTCCATGATGTCCTTGCGAAGCTTGGTCATGGCTTCGTTGAGGTTGGGGATGAACTGTAGACCGCCGTTGAGATCGGCAAAGACGGGCTCGGACTGACAAAGGTCGACAATAGTAGGAGACATCAGTCCAAGCAAGTTGAAGGCCATTTCCTGCTGCGAGAAGGTACGAACGCCGAATGCCTCGACGCCTTCGGCGACAATGTTGTTGCCAGACATGAGACCTGTTCCTCGAGTCCAGCCAATGACGGCACCGCAAACAGTGAGGTAGTTGGCCCAGCTCTCAGAGTACCAGCGGTTGAAGAGGGTCTCCAGGGCGAGTTTTGACTCGGAGTAGAGACCATCGTTGCCAAAGGTTCCATGATTGGGTGAGAGTGGGAGTACCACCTGGGCGGGGCGAGTCTCAAAGCCGCGCTCAGCCTTCTGCGCCTTGACGCAACCCAGAAGGCGGATGAGGTTGGTGAGCATGATTCTGTGAGCGAGCTCGGAGCGAGAATCAATGCTGTCGATCTGGCGACCGTTTTCAGAAATGGCGGCAAAGGGGACGATGTAGTCGAGATCCCATCCGAGACCGTTCTTGGTGTTGTAGATGTACTCAACGAGGGCCTCGACATCCTGCTTGCTTCCCTGGTTGAAGGGAACGACGACAATCTGAGAGCCACGAGATCCATATCGAGTGTACATCGATTGGTAGTACTCAGTGACCTCGCGAGAGAACCGACTAGTGGTTACAACCACCTTGGCACCACCGCTGATGAGACCCTGGAGAACTTCGGCGCCAATGGATCCAGCCCCGGCGCCGGTCATGAGAACATGCTTGCCGTGGTAAGTTACACCAGCCTTGGCGGAATCCTCAAGACAGTTGAGATAGACAGCAGTGAGCTTCTTGCTGTAGTCCCAGCCATGTAGGGTCTTGCGCTTCAAATGCAAGAAAGGAATCGTCTCAACCTTACCCTTATTCTGGCTTGTGCCACGGAGACCAGGCTTTCTGCCTTTGCCGCTGTCTTTGGACAGAATTTGGCTCTCGTTCATGGCAAGTGAGCGGAGGACATCGCCATAAAGGCTCTTGATCTCCAGCTGAGACGTCTTCGACATCTTGTGTTGTTGCTTGATGAGTTTGTAGATGCGCTGAAGGTCGTTTTGAACCTTGGTTCGATTGCCGTACTCGGAGATCTTGCCACCCTCGGCCATTTGCTGGACGTAGTGCTCGAGCTTGCGACAACTGGCACGGGGTACTTCCTCGTAATTGAGATTGCCGCGAGCGTCGACCGTGGTGCGAGGACCAGTAGGAACGGCGACATCCTTGTAATGAGGAGAAACGTCCAAGACGTCCTTGCAGTTCTCGATAAGCTGCTGCCCAAGCTCCTTGGCGAGCTTGTATGTCTCTCCACGCTCAGTAGGGCAGTTGTCAATGTGGTACTGCATGAAGTCCAGCAACTTGGGGTTGGAGCGATTCATAATGTGGATGCACTGACTGACAATCTCACGGTCGACAGCCTTGAGACGACCGAAGATGATGTCAAAGTACATGTTGAGAGCATCCTGGCGGGCCCAGTTCCACGACGAATCGTAGGTACGTGCCTTGAGAGGGCTGAAAACGGGCTCGATGCCCGCGGCGTAGAAGTCACCGTGCTCGGCAGTCCACAGATCAAGCTGAGCCTGGAGCACCTTCTCGGACTTTTGAGAGTCGATAGCGGCCTTGTCGCCGGATCGAAGATCCATTTTGAGATAGCGAGCAAATAGTTCGAGCTGTTGCTTGACCAGAGCGCGCTGATCTTTGGTCAAGGCGTCGATGGCGGCAGGGTCCATCATCATACCACCACCAGAACCGCCAGCGGGACCGGAAGACGAAGCAGTGGTGAGACTAATGCCGGCGTTGGAAGCATACTTTTGAGTAACATCATCAAGAAAGGCCTTGGCGTCGGTCTCTGATCCCAGACGAGCTGGGGGCTCCATCGTGAGGGCCAGCAACAAGGCGCCATCTTGACGACCGGATCCCAAGCCCCATCTTGATTCGAGATACTTGCGAGCAGCTGTGATGTTGAAGCCACCAGGCATCTTGGATGAGATCAATCTCGCTATCAGAGACTGAGATTGCTTGCCAATATTGCCGTCAAAAGTAGCCTGCATGGAGGCACCAAGCTCATCCAGAGGTGTATCTTCGGGCTTCTCAGGGGTTGAGCCGAATTCCTTCCCGAGGTCGCCCAGAATTTCATTCTGTAGTGTGGATTTGCCTATTTAAAATGACAATTAATCAGTGACTGGATATGAGTATACGAGAGTGACGACTCAACTTCAGGGAAAAGGAGTTGCGGGGAAAGAATGGAAACAACCCAGAAATTTTGAGCAGAATGAGCTTACCGCCGACGAGGTCCTTGATGGCTTTGCTAAGAGGTACCTCAAGAAGGGGCTTCTTGAGCTTTTGGGCAATAAGAGCGCGAACAATATCAACAGCCTGAACGGGCTGATCAGGAACCTGTGCAGCAGGTCCAGAGCTGGGAGGGGCGGCAGCAGCGGGAGTAGCAGCCGCAGGAGCAGCAGAAGCGCCTGCGTCTGCATTTGTTGCATTTGAAGCAACAGCAGCGGGCTCTGGCTCTTCGTCGATAATATCCACATCGTAATAGATCTCCTTTGCGTCCTTGTTGTAGCAGAGAATTTGTCGCTGGACGGACTTGGCGGCATCGTAAGCTTCGTACTTGGAGGCCAAGGTTCTCTTGGCCATGACACCTAGAGTGTCGGCTGGACCGACTTCAACAATACGCTCTGCCGTTCTCTCAGCGAGGAATACATCTTGTGTTTCAATCCATCTCACGGGTGAGGCGAATTGGTATGCCAAGAGCTCAACGAGCAGTGTGTGAGCAAGTTCTTGCTCGACCTCGGGACGCATCGTGACGGTATTCGTGATTGTATGCCTCTTCTTCGGTAGATTCTTGTTTGCGCCTGTATACAAATTTGGGAAACTTCTGGGGTATCTGAAGAGAGTTGGTCTCTAACGACTGATGTCTCTTCCGAATCCTAATTCGACAAGTTTTTCGTTTTGGATAGCTGAACCGGGCCTATGATGCAAATCTGGCTGCCGTGTTCGCGCGATGGGGAGCTTGTTTGGCGAAAGCTCAGATGGGAAAAAAGGTCGTACAAGGGGAAGAAAAAGAGTTTATGCAATTACAAAGATAAGTGTGTGTAGGATCGGCGTGGCCAAAGTCTCCCCTCCTAGCGAGGATACTCAGCAGGTTTAATCAGAGAGGCAGCTTGGGAGGAAAGGGCCAGGCGGAGATGAGGACTGAAATTGTGAGGTCGAAGAAGGTGATGAGAATGTGGAACGGCCGTGGTTGATGGAACCGGTGGGACACACGTAAGAAAGGTTAATTTGATTCTCAGAGGAAAAGGAGTCCTCCGTAATTTAGCACAGCTGGACCAGCAACCGCGATCAATGCCAAAAGGTTTACGGGTTCCACCAGACGCCGGTTCCCGGTACGTACCGATGCAAGGCCAATTGCAGACAAGGGCCTGGAGCTGCGTGTATGTACTGTATGTAATCCGTACTGTACGTATTGAGCAGGCCCGGAGCCAGCCTTTCTGATTGTTGAACCAAGCGACCCCACCAAAAAATTGGTAGCAGAAGAAAAATTGGGGGACCGCGTGTCTCAAACATCCCCAAAGCAACTCCAGTCATGCGCTTTCTCAACCACATTTCCACGCTAAGCCCTCTGCGGTAAAGTGTTGGTGCAACCTATCCCCTGCTACTTGGCTCGTTGGCTCACTGGTCTGGTAGCTCTACCCCATCCCGGGCTGGCGAGCGACGCGAGGCATGATGGCTTGCTTTATTATCTGTCTCGATGGCTGCTACATCCTCGCTTCACCACCAGACCACGAGAAAACTTCCCCGGCGAGAGACTTGATAGAGACAATTCGTTCAATCCAGTAGCAGATCTCGCCACTGTTGTTATTGCTACTTGCCAAATTACTGTTCACGCTCCAATGTAAGCAGATGCTATGCAATGTCCTCGTACACAGTCAACAACGGGGAGTCGGGACAGATATGTACGTCATTGTGTTGATCCACTCGAGCACAGCAACGTGAGTGACGAGGCCATCATTGCCAACAACTGTCATCATCGCGCCGTCGGCCAGTAAACTTGACTCTATTGGCGTAGATAGGTGCATTGTGGTCGATTGGCACAATTTCCATTCCCTTCCTCCCACTTGTTGTGACGCGCTATTGTCGGCAACGTCAGCCTGCCTTGCCTAAACAGCCTGCTGGGTACGGGTTTCTTGACGCAGCTGGCTGTTGGATTGGACCCTGGACCGGCCTTGTATGTAACCATTGCTAGTACGGAGTACGGACTAGCGGGTGATTATGCAGCTACCAATTTCGCTGGGGTAAGGGCGTGTCATCTGGAAGTTCTGATACTTCCGGCCGCCATCCACATCGCAATTTTCCTAGTCAAACATTGTTACGACGCGTTTCAGCCACTAGAGCACCTGGAGTCAAAGTCTACACCAAGGCATCTACGTGGGCATGGTAATAATAACCAAGGCTACCATTTTAAGAAGATAAAAAAAAAGAATCTCGGTCGGCTAGATAGCTTTGAGGAGTCAAAATGGCAGACACGAGGGTGCATATGGAGTACGTGCCATGTATCTACTCTGCACATTATGTACGTACCTATGTATTATCTACTATCGTTAACAAAAATGTATTCGTCCATGCGGTTGATGCGAACTCACAAGATGGACAAGATTACGCCATGCTAGTTAGTATTCCTGGATCATCACGATCTCACAGTTCCAATTACTTCTTGATCTGATGCACATATCGCGCCACCTTTCTATCTCGTAGATAAGACTAATTGATACATAAGCAGGCTTCCCCCAAAATGAGGGCAAGCCCCAGGAGCTCCATCGTCAACAAGAGATGACTGCCGGGAGTCTGTCTATTGGTCAAATCCTGGAACCATGGCTCTCTCAACATTCGTCAATGTCGATTCATCAACCCGGACTTCCATGTACATACTAGTCGCATCTGGCATCAGACAGGATTAAAGCGCCAGAAGGGTACCGGTACATCTTGCTGGGGCACTTATGGTGGTGTCAGGCGGGTGTCAGGCTGTGAGCTGGCGTCCAACTGGCGGCGCGGCTATCCCCAACAGAACTAGGAAAAGTTGGCGAGCAACGAGCAACGAGCAACGAGCCACGCTGCAAGCTACTGCAGCCCGCGATGCCCCACTTTACAGATTAAACGGGACAGAATTTTGAGAATGCGACTGACATTTTTCGAAAGGACCCCCCTGCCTTGTCGTGCCAATTCAGTTGGCAAGTGCTGCCTTTTATTACATAGTTCCTGTTCATCACTGCTTGCACTCGCGTTGGGACCAACTTGGGGGATTATTGTTCATGATCCGATGTAGGTACTCCGTTGTGTGCAGAAAAAAAACACACTAGTTGAATACTGTCTGGTGCCAGCGCCTCTATAAAACGCATCCTCTTTATAGTCTTTACACGCCGGAACAACTGGTGTTGTCTAGACAATCGATACTGAAAACTACCCACTGGAGCCCACTCCATCGTCACTTGTCTGGGCTGGTACCGCCAACCACTTGACCTGTGGCCCCCCGAAACTTGTTCCCCAGCCGGCCGCTCACCTCACTTATCTATACGTTGGGAGCGCACCTCCTGCAACGGCCTCCCAGACTGCCACCATCATCCTCAACTCCCCACCTCCCTCTCGTCCGCCTCTCCTCCTCTAATCTACAACTCACCTTTGTTACAGTTCCTTGCCATCCCCTTCTTCCCTTCCAAGCTTCATGTTCTTGAGCCCATCCTAGGTGTTTGCTGGCATTTCGTGATTGCTGCCCGCCTGCTCAAAGCTTCTCCCTGTTCACTCCCAGCTGTGCAAACTGTCTCAAAATCTTGGTCGCCATCCCCGGCCGAGCTTGTCGAGCATTGCGCATTCGCTTGAACAATTCGACTCGTCTTCTGTATCTCTTTCTTGATCAGCGACGAATGAAGGAGACCATTCGTCATTGACTGTGTTAATTGATAGGTACGTTTTTATGCAGTGTTGAAAAGGCATCCCGAAAGAAGTGTGGTGCTTTGCGAATTTGCTGGTACGCGACGCATCGAGTGGGAAGAGCACAAAAAAACCGACCAAGCCAATTGTTTCGCTAACCGATGCCCATACTTGCAGACCTGTTTGATACCCTCTTTTATCCTTTTATCCGCTCCTCGAAAGAAACGAAATAATCCATCATGTACGGCACTGGAACCGGCGCTCATACGGGTATTTCTACTCCCAGGTCAAGCGCCTCCCTCCGGCCGTTGACCCTCACCCACGGCACACTCGAAACTTCATTCCTCGTCCCTACTAGCCTGCATTTCCACGCCTCTCAGATCAAAGAACGTTTTGTCGCCAGCTTGCCAGCCGCCACAGATGAGCTCGCTCAAGATGACGAGCCTTCATCTGTTGCTGAGCTGGTAGCTCGCTACATGGGCTTTGTTGCCCAGGAGATTGAAGACGGCGAGGATGATGCCTCTGGTTCATATGAAGAAGTTCTCAAGCTTGTCCTTGATGAATTTGAGCGAGCTTTTCTGCGTGGCAACGAAGTTCACGTCATCGCCGCCGCTCTTCCAGGCATCGAGTTCAAGAAATTGGAGGTGATTCGTTGCTACTACATGGCTCGCGCTGCTTCCAACAGAACAATCAAACCACACGAATCTGCACTGTTGCGAGCCGCTGATGAAGAATCCGCCAATGTTTATACCATCTTCGGCGGCCAGGGCAATATCGAAGAGTATTTTGACGAGCTGCGACAAGTCTTCCAGACATACTCGAGCTTTGTCGGTGAGCTGATTACCTCTTCAGCAGAGCTGCTCCAAACTTTGTCCACAACTTCTAGCGCGGAGAAGATGTTTCCCAAGGGATTAGATGTCATGGACTGGTTGCAGCATCCCGAGTCCACTCCTGATATCGACTATCTCATTTCTGCACCCGTCAGTTTTCCTTTGATTGGCCTCGTGCAGATGGCCCATTATGAGGTCACTTGCAAGGTCTTGGGAATCCATCCCGGTATGCTCCGGGAGCGTATTAGCGGTACGACTGGTCACTCTCAAGGTATTGTCATGGCTGCGGCTACTGCAGCTGCTGATTCATGGGAGTCATGGCGCCAAATGGCTCGCTCCACGTTGTCCATCCTCTTCTGGGTTGGTACCAGGAGTCAGCAGGCCTTCCCAACGACTTCCATGACACCTACCATGCTCCGCGAGTCCATGGAGCACGGTGAAGGAAACCCAACTCCAATGCTGAGCATTCGTGATCTCTCACAACAGGAGGTCCAAAAACATATCGATGCCACCAATCAGTACCTCCCCCCCCATAGACATATCAGCATCTCGCTCATTAACAGCCCCCGCAATTTGGTCGTCACCGGCCCCCCTACATCTCTGTACGGCCTCAACTCCCAGTTGCGCAAGGTCAAGGCACCCACCGGCTTGGACCAGACCCGAATTCCTCATACTCAGCGCAAGGTTCGCTTTGTCAATCGATTCCTGCCCATCACGGCCCCTTTCCACAGCAAGTACCTTGCCGAGGCCACCGAGATGATTGATGGGGACCTGAAAGACGTCTCCATCGATGCCGGGGCCCTCGCAATCCCCGTGTTCGACACCAACACTGGCAAGGATCTGCGTACCGAGGTCAAGGGCAACATCGTGCCTGCTCTTGTTCGTCTGATTACGCGTGACCCGGTCAACTGGGAAAAGGCCACCGTTTTTCCTGATGCAACTCATATCTTGGACTTTGGTCCCGGAGGTGTTTCTGGTCTTGGTGTTTTGACCAGCCGGAACAAAGAGGGTACTGGTGTCCGTGTCATCTTGGCTGGTACTGTTGATGGCACCATGAACGAAGTTGGCTACAAGCCTGAGCTCTTTGATAGAGACGAAGACAACGCCCTTCAATATGCCAATGACTGGGTCAAGGAGTTCGGCCCCCGCCTCGTCAAGACTTCAAGCGGTCGTAAGTATCTCGATACCAAAATGAGCCGTCTTTTGGGCTTACCACCCGTGGTGGTGGCTGGTATGACCCCTTGTACCGTTCCGTGGGACTTTGTTGCCGCCACCATGAACGCAGGCTACCACATTGAGCTTGCTGGTGGTGGTTACTTCAATGGTGGCTTGATGACGGATGCCCTTCTCAAGATTGAGAAGGCTATCCCCGCTGGACGTGGTATCTCTGTCAATCTGATCTACGTTAACCCTCGCGCCATGGCGTGGCAGATCCCTCTGCTCGGCAAATTACGTGCCGAAGGTGTGCCCATTGAAGGTCTCACAATTGGTGCTGGTGTTCCTTCTATTGAGGTGGCCCAAGAGTATATCGAGACTCTTGGCCTCAAGCACATCAGTTTCAAGCCCGGTTCAGTAGAAGCTATCCAAGCTGTAGTCAACATTGCCAAGGCCAACCCCAACTTCCCCGTTCTTTTGCAATGGACTGGTGGTCGTGGTGGCGGCCATCATTCGTTCGAGGATTTCCATCAACCCATCCTGCAAATGTATGGTCGCATTCGTCGCCAGGAGAACATCATCCTGGTTGCTGGTAGTGGCTTTGGCGGTGCTGAGGATACTTACCCTTATATCACCGGTCAATGGTCCAAGAAGTACGGATACCCGCCTATGCCCTTTGATGGCTGCTTGTTTGGTAGTCGCATGATGGTTGCCAAAGAAGCCCACACCAGCAAAGACGCCAAACAGGCAATCATTGACGCCCCTGGTCTCGACGACAGCGAGTGGGAAAAGACCTACAACGGCCCAGCTGGTGGTGTCATTACTGTTCGTTCCGAAATGGGTGAGCCCATTCACAAGCTTGCCACCCGAGGTGTTCGTTTCTGGGCGGAGATGGACCAGAAGATTTTCAGCCTCCCCAAGGAGAAGCGTGTCGCTGAACTGAAGAAGAACCGCGAATACATCATCAAACGCCTCAACGATGACTTTCAGAAGGTGTGGTTCGGCTGCAACAAGCACGGTAAGGCTGTCGATCTTGAGGACATGACCTATGCCGAGGTTGTCCGCCGCCTCGTCGAGCTCCTCTACGTCAAGCACCAAGAGCGCTGGATTGATCCAACTTACATCAAGCTGACTGGCGACTTCATCCACCGTGTTGAGGAGCGGTTCACCAGCACCTCTGGCAGGCCCTCCCTGCTCCAGAACTACTCTGATCTGAAGGAGCCCTTTGTTGCTGTGGAAAGAATTCTTTCACAGTACCCCGAGGCCGAAACCCAGATCATCAACGCCCAGGATGTCCAGCATTTCTTGCTTCTCTGCAGGCGTCCCACCCAGAAGCCCGTCACTTTCATCCCCTCACTCGATGACAACTTCGAGTTCTTCTTCAAGAAGGACTCGCTCTGGCAGTCTGAAGACTTAGACGCCGTCATTGGCCAGGACGTCGGTCGAACCTGCGTCCTTCAGGGTCCCGCCGCCGTCAAGTTCTCCACCGTTGTCGACGAGCCCATCAAGGACATCTTGGATGGCATTCATGAGTCCCACATCAAGTTCCTCACTCGTGATATGTATGATAACGACGAGAGTCGTATCCCCATTGTGGAGTACTTTGGCGGCAAGTTGGTCGAATCTGAGATTCCCTTGGACATTGAAGGTCTTACTGTCTCTTATGATACCCACAAGAACACTTATCGCCTTGCCTCGGCCTCGGCCGCGGGCTCTGCCTTGCCTTCTGTCGAGTCTTGGCTGGCACTCCTCGCTGGCCCCAACCGAAGCTGGCGCCACGCTCTGCTCATGTCCGATGTTGTTGTCCAGGGCCAAAAGTTCCAGACCAACCCCATGAAGCGCATCTTTGCTCCTGCTCGAGGCTTGTTTGTGGAGATTCAGTACCCTAACGACCCAACCAAGACCTCCATTGTCGTCAAGGAGCAACCCCGACACAATCACTACGTTGATGTCATTGAAGTCAGGCTTGTTGGAAAGAATGAGATACTCGTCAACATGGTCAAGGATACCACTGCTCTTGGCAAGCCAGTCGCCCTTCCCCTCAAGTTCACCTACCACCCCGAGGCTGGTTACGCTCCTATTCGCGAAGTCATGGAAGATCGCAATGACCGCATTAAAGAGTTCTACTGGAAGGCATGGTTTGGTGACGAGACTCTGGATTTGGATGCTCTCATCACCAGCACCTTCGACGGTGGTCGCACAACCATTACCAGCGAAGCCATCAATGACTTTGTTCACGCTGTCGGCAATACTGGAGAAGCCTTCGTCGATCAACCTGGAAAGGTTGTCAACGCTCCCATGGATTTCGCCATTGTCGTTGGTTGGAAGGCCATCACCAAGCCCATCTTCCCTCGCACTATTGATGGTGATCTGCTCAAGCTGGTTCACTTGTCCAATCAATTCCGCATGATACCAGGTGCCGAACCCCTCAAGAAGGGCGACGAGGTCTACACCACTGCTCAGGTCAATGCTGTCATCAACCAAGAGGCCGGCAAAATGGTTGAGGTCTGTGGCACCATTTCGCGCGAAGGCAAGCCTGTCATGGAGGTGACCTCGCAGTTCCTGTACCGTGGCAAATACTCCAACTATGAGAACACCTTCCAGCGCAAGGTCGAAACCCCAGTGCAGGTTCATCTTGCCACCACCAAGGATGTGGCCGTCTTGCGCTCCAAGCAATGGTTCGCCATTGACGAGGTACCCAGCGAAATTAATCTCCTCGGCCAGACTCTGACTTTCAAACTCCAGTCACTCGTCCGCTACAAGAACAAGAACGTCTTCAGCAGCGTCGAAACACGCGGACCAGTGCTTCTGGAGCTACCCACCAAGGAGGTCATTCAGGTTGCCAGTGTTGACTACGAGGCTGGAGAGTCGCACGGCAATCCTGTCATTGACTATCTGGAGCGAAACGGTTCTGCGTTGGACCAGCCTATTCTCTTTGAGAATGCCATTCCTCTGAGCGGAAAGAAGCCCTTGCAGCTTCGTGCTCCTGCTTCCAACGAGACCTACGCGCGTGTCTCTGGCGACTACAACCCTATTCATGTTTCTCGTATCTTCTCCACCTACGCTAATCTCCCTGGTACCATTACCCACGGCATGTACTCTAGTGCTGCCGTCCGAAGCCTGGTTGAAACGTGGGCCGCCGAAAATGATATTGGTCGTGTTCGCAGCTTCCAGGCTACCTTTGTTGGCATGGTCCTGCCTAATGACGACATTCAGGTGAAGCTGCAGCACGTTGGGATGGTTGCTGGTCGCAAGATCATCAAGGTCGAGGTCAGTAACACTGAGACGGAGGAGAAGGTTCTGCTCGGTGAAGCCGAAGTCGAACAGCCCGTGACGGCGTACGTTTTCACTGGTCAGGGTTCACAAGAGCAGGGCATGGGTATGGAGCTATACGCCAGCAGTCCCGTAGCGAAGGAGGTCTGGGATCGTGCTGATAAATATCTTCTCGACAATTACGGTTTCTCCATCACCGAAATCGTCAAGAACAATCCCAAGGAGCTCACCATTCACTTTGGTGGCCCTAGAGGCAAAGCCATTCGCCATAACTACATGGCTATGACCTTTGAAACAGTTGCCGCAGACGGATCCATCAAGTCTGAGCATATCTTCAAGGAGATCAACGAAAGCACCACGTCCTACACCTATCGTTCACCCACGGGTCTCCTTTCTGCCACTCAATTCACACAGCCTGCTCTGACGCTGATGGAGAAGGCCAGTTTCGAGGACATGAAGTCCAAGGGCTTGGTCCCTCGCGACAGCACGTTTGCGGGTCACTCCCTGGGTGAGTACTCGGCGCTTGCTGCCTTGGCCGATGTCATGCCCATCGAGTCCCTGGTATCCGTCGTCTTCTACCGTGGTTTGACCATGCAAGTTGCTGTCGAGCGTGACGCTGCTGGTCGATCCAACTACTCCATGTGCGCCGTCAACCCCAGCCGAATTTCCAAGACATTCAACGAGGAGGCTCTGCAGTTTGTTGTCAACAGCATTTCTGAAGAAACTGGCTGGTTGCTGGAGATTGTCAACTACAACATTGCCAACATGCAGTACGTGTGCGCTGGTGACCTGCGTGCGTTGGACACGTTGGCTGGCGTAACCAATTTTGTCAAGAAGCAACATATCGATATTGAGGAGATGCGAAGCAATATCGAGGAGGCCAAGGAGGAGTTGCGAAAAATCATCCGCGGCTGCGCTGATGCTACTTTGAAGAAGCCGTTGCCGCTGGAGCTGGAGCGTGGCTTTGCCACAATTCCGCTCCGCGGCATTGATGTGCCTTTCCACTCCACTTTTCTGCGATCTGGTGTCAAGCCCTTCCGATCATTCCTGCTCAAGAAGATCAATAAGACCACGATTGATCCTTCCAAGCTGGTTGGAAAGTACATTCCCAACGTCACAGCCAAGCCTTTTGAGCTGACCAAGGAGTACTTTGAGGATGTGTATAGACTGACAAACTCCCCCAAGATTGGAGCAGTCTTGGCCAACTGGGACAAGTACACCCAAGAAGATGATGGCAAAGCCGTCAGCGACAGCTCATCAAGCGTGGGCTATGACGGACCAGGAGCTGCTGCTTGAAAGGAGCAACAGCAACGCAAATGAACAAACAAAAAAAAGCAAAATCGCCCTTTTAGAAGGAAAAAAAGCAAGACACACACATTTTACGGAAACAAAAGCAACATACATCATTACTATAGAGCTTTAGGGGCCTTGCGTGGCCTGATTCTCTCGTCTTAATTTTGACGACGACTGACAGGGATGGCATCGGTTGTCAATGAAGATGTTGAGATGAAGATTGTTGAACAAAAGTCATAGTCCTTCATGGGTTGTTTTGCAAATAGCTTCCATGTATTTTTCCGTACCCGCTATAGGCGAACAAGATTCTCCGAATTATTTAATAGACATGCTTATGTATTATGGTAAAACTTTGTTGTGCTTCGTCAATCATGATGCACGTTCTTCACCCAAATCCACCACCCACCCCATCGTCGTCAGCTTTGGCCAAATCATCAAGTGAACCTCCAACCTCCAACTCCAATCCAAGTCCAGTCCAGGGCACTGCGCCTTGACGGATGAATCTGCCACTAAATGCGCATTACCGCGTTAGTCCAAATCCGGATTAACGGTCCACCCACCCAATTTTAATGGCAGCGACCTAATTCGGCAGCCGCCGACCGCCGAACCGGCCGACGCCTCGTTTAGCCGTTTTAACCCCCAAAACAGTGGAGACCTGCGTGTTCACCGTTTCCGTTTCAAAAACACAAGAACAAGACAAATACATGCACGTCCGTCTTCTCCCTTTGCTCGCCTTGTCTTCCAACCCCCCCTTCCCGCCCCCGAATTTGTATCAGTACCTTCTGCACCGGCGTGGGGGCAAAGAGCGGCGATCTGAATCTGACACAGCTCCGTTGACGTGCGTTGAGGGATCTGCCATCAGGCTACGTGGTTGAGGAGGAGAGCACCAAGGATATAAAAGCAGAACCTTCTTTGTTCGTTGTCTCGAAGCCCGGACTTTGTTTCACTTTGGTTTACTCTGTTTTTTTTTGCTTGGGGGGGAGGGGACAGGGCGTGAATCAATAGCAACGATGGTTCTTACGAGGGTCACGGCGGGGGAACAGATAAAGTTCCAGGTCCTTCTGGGGACATTTATCCACAGCAAGTCGCGTGCTGAGCTCGAGTACTTGCACAATGCGGCCGTGGCGGTGGACCGCCAGGGCAGGATTGCTGCTGTGGTGAAGGACCGGGGGAGCGTGGGAGTTGCGAGGGATGAGGTGCTGGGGCAGATGGGCTGGAGGGCGGATGAGGTTGATGTTGTGCAGTGCGGGGAGGGGCAGTTCTTCTTTCCTGGATTTATAGGTATGTTGCTACGTTGTTGTGTTGTGTTGTGTTGTGTTGTGTTGGGAGCAATGGGAGAACTTGTTCACGTCTGAATGCTGACTCGACGTGCTGCAGATACACATGTTCACGCCTCGCAGTACCCCAACGTGGGAATATTTGGTAAATCTACTCTTTTGGACTGGCTGGACAAGTATACGTTCCCCCTTGAGTCCAGCCTCTCGGATCTCGCCAAGGCGACAAAGGTCTACACGGCGTGCGTTCGGAGAACTCTCGCCCATGGCACAACCACCGCAACGTACTTCGCCACCGTTGATGTGGCTGCCACAAATCTCCTCGCTGATCTGTGCCTTTCCATTGGACAGCGCGCTTTTGTTGGAAGAGTCTGCATGGACAGGAAGGGTCTCTGTCCAGACTATTATCGAGATGAGTCGCCCGAGGCCTCTCTGCGCGCTACCAGGGAAACGATTGCACACATTGACGAAATCGACCCGGGCTATCGACTTGTTTCGCCCATTCTCACGCCAAGATTTGCACCAGCTTGCTCAAAGGACGTCATGAACGGGCTGACGAAGCTCCAGAGAGAAAAGAATCTCCCTGTGCAGACGCATATTTCGGAGAACAAGGGCGAAGTGGAACTGGTAAAGACCATTTATCCAGAGTCTGGCTCCTACGCTGCCGTTTACGATGACCACGGATTGCTTACCCCCGAGACCGTACTTGCACATGCTGTGCATCTGACTGAGGAAGAGGGAAATTTGATCTCACAACGAGAGTCAAAGATCTCTCACTGCCCATGCAGTAATTCCTCTTTGACCAGCGGCGAGGCCCGCGTTCGGTGGATGTGGGACAAGGGCATCGACGTTGGGTTGGGAACAGACATGAGTGGCGGATACTCTCCGTCCATTCTCGAAGCCGCTCGACAGGCTACGCTGATGAGTCGCCATCTCGCCATGCAAATCGATGACGAAGAGTGTCGCGAAAAGTGCAAACTGACTGTGGAAGAGGCTTTATATCTAGCCACCAGGGGTGGTGCCGTCTGCTTGGGTCTTGGCGACGAGGTTGGCGGGTTTGAAGTTGGCAAGCAGCTAGACGCACAGCTGATCGGACTGGGAGAAGTTGGAGAAGATGGTTTGAGGGCAGGAGAGAACAGAAATGACTGGGTAGATGCGGGCAATGTCGACGTTTTCGGGTGGGAGACGTGGGGGGAGAAGATTGCAAAGTGGTTGTACCTTGGCGACGACCGCAATACCAAAAAGGTTTGGGTCAAGGGGCGATTGGTGCACTCCAGACGATGAGTGCGATGACATACGACGAGATGAGCTGGTAGATGACTATGCTTATGAAGACGATGGATATGTACTTGTCTTGTCTGATCAGCAAGGCGGTCGAGGAATTAGAGGAGAGGACGAGAAATCGTCAGTGATGCCCAGCTTTGCGAGGTTTCCCAGTCCCAGTGTTTTCTTTCTAGCCTAGACAACCGTATATGCTGCGAATGCCAAAGCCGTTACGTTACAGCTCTTCCCTCGGCTGCGTTCTGACGCCGCTCTTGAGTCTTGCTTGACAGGGCGCACGCACTATGCGGTCAGCGCTCCCGTTGAACCATCCATCACCATCCATCACCATCCACATCCTCGCTGCAAGGCTATCCCTGGATGATGGCTTCCGGCAAGCATATTCGAGAACAGCTGCCGGTATCGGAGCCTTCATGGTGGGAATGATGCATGAAGCATGCAAGATGAACACGCGAGTCGTGAGAGACGAGAACTTGAAGCCCCCTCTCGGCGTAGAGGAAAGCAGCACCACTCAAAGCGGCGATTCGAGATTCGTGATTCGTGACGTGAGAAACAAAACAATGGCGAAAAAGTCCATGCTAAGGAATGCAAGGGGAGAAAAAGATGAGATACCAAGGACGAGCAGGGATCATCATGTCAAGGAGCAGAGCAGAGTCTTTGAAGAAGCAGCCGGAACTGTAGCGCCAAGCCCAAGCCGTGCTCCAATCGATCGCTCCTTCCCAGCTTTTCCGAACACCACAGACACAACAGACACCACAGATGAGCCACCTCGGATCATATCTACTCCACGGCATGCAAGAGACAAGGTGGCTGATTTCTAATTTCATCGAGTTCAATTCATTTTCCTAGGGTTTTCTGGTTTGTTCTTTAAAAAACAGCTACTTAACTTGGCGCGACTCTACACAAAGACTCTTCTCTCGAGTGCTTCCTTTTCTTTGACCTTTCCGTGTGCGTTCATCTTTGTTCTCTCCCTTCCATTCCAATTTTTCACCTTCAGTTCCTGTGTGCATTTCATCTCAATTTTCTTTGTTTTCTTTGTCCACCGAATCATCGTTCCTGAATCCTCCTAACATAAAAGCAAGCAGCGCGCCCAAATTTTCACATTTCACCTCGTCTGACTGACAACATTTCCGAGAGCCACCGATCGTGTTGATGACAATTCTGCAAGTCTTACAGGTTAAAGCTCAAGCCAAGGAAGGGTCCCATGCATTGTCATTTTCCATGAGCATGAAAGATTCACCCAAATCGGCATCATCGGCGAGAGTTGCATCGTTCGCTTCATCGCCCTGGCCCTGGCCCTGGCCCTGGACCTGGACCTGGACCTGGACCTCAGACTGAGGCTGCTCTGGGCCCTGCTCAGCAAGATCCTGGACCTGGCCCTCCGACTGAGGCTGCTCTGGGCCCGACTGAGCAAGATCCTGACCCTGGCCCTCAGACTGAGGCTGCTCTGGGCCCGACTGAGCAAGATCCTGACCCTGGCCCTCAGACTGAGGCTGCTCTGGGCCCGACTGAGCAAGACCAGAGGCAGGAGGGATGACAGCTTCATCCGGGGGGGCCGAGCTGGCAACCTCTATAACATCTTCAACATTCTCAGCCTGATCGGCTTCAGCACATTGACGGGCTGCACGCTCATTGAGCTCTCGTTTCTGTAAAGCACGCTTCATGTTGTGCTCGCTGCGCTTCTTCGCGTCCTTGAGGCTCTTCTCTCTTTTGCGATGCTCGTAGAACTCGTCGCGACTTTCGATGATTTTGCCATGGAGGCGTCGCTTGACATTCGGGTCGATCGTGTTGAAGGCTTCGGGGCGACCACCCATAGCACTGAGCTGAGCCTGAAGCCAGGCAATGTGTAGAGCGTTCTCGACAAGCTTTTTGTTGGCATTGTCCAAATTCTCATTTTTGAGCCTGCGGCTTCTCTTGGCAGCCTCGTTGTTCCGCTCACGGTCGATCTTCTGGGATTCTGCGGCTATTTCATTGTTGAGCTTTTCGGCTGCCTGCCGTCCAGCCTTGGAAGCATCATCTTCCAACTTGATATAGTCTGGGAAAACCTGTTTTGGATGCATCTCTTCAACTGTGTTCTCAGGAAGAACGGGAGGGTTCGCCAAAAGGGCTTCCAGTGCTCCGAGCACGCGTGCCTCAACCAGCCGAGCATCTGTTAGGGTCGGACTTTCGAAATGAATCTTCAGGTCCCTGAAAGTGTACCCGTGAAAGACGCGACCTCTGGGTGTAACAATTGGAAAAGCAGAGTCGGGGACTGAAAAGAGGTTGCTGTTCTCAGAGTATACCTGCTGCTGAGAAAAACCAGACATGGGCTGAATTACATTTGAGAAACCAAGATCGTTCGAGATGGTATGGTTCTGAGTCGGGTTATACATGTCCTGAAAATCAAGACCCAGACCAGCAGTAGTCTGTGGCGCGGCAAGACCTCCAGAGATGGACTGGTGATGGATCATATGAGGCTGAACAGTCTGGGCATGAAGGAGACTTTCAGAAGTGGACTGGCCGTTGCCCGGGAGGCCCATGCCACCATTGTTGTTGGGCTGGTTTGGAAGACGCACAGAACGGCCGCGGAGATTTCGAACAATCTGATTCTGGCTGCCTTCTGGCAAGTTATCTTGGTCATTACCAGACATTGTCAAGACTTGAATGCTGACAGTAAGTTGACTGAAGGTTTTTGAGCAAGAGCAAAAAAAAAAGCAACAAAAAGCGAAGATGGCGTTTGTTTAAAGGCTTGAAGAATCAACAAGTATTTCTTGAGTGTCGAAAAGACAAGACGGTATCTCCAAGCTGCTTCATGGTTGTCAGCGTTCGTTCTCTTTATACTCCCCGGTGCAAGGTGCTCAGCTCTTGGTGCCACTAAACTCTCAACAAACGACCAGGTTTGTGATGATCAACGAGATTTCGAAAATGATCACATGCAACGGGTATACAGAAAGTTCGCTTCGCACAAGAAATGATAGCGGGAACCAACATGCAACGAAACGGATCTCTTCCTCGCCGTTGAGGTGCTCTTCCCTGGACAAACGTGGTTGCTCGAATCGGGCCGAGCTCCTAACCAAACACAGGAACAAAACAAGAGAGATTCATACCTTTGAAGATCCTTCGGAGAAAGACGAATAGATTTAGGACTTGCCAACTCTGTGATAACTCCAAAGTGACGCGTTATGTGTTTGTGCTCTGTTCAAAAAGACATGATTCATCGAGCGGTACTGAAAACAAGGGGTGTCTTGTGACCTTTGTTGAAGGTGAAAGTTGGGAAAGCTTGGGAAAACCGTCTGGTCTGATGGGGAGAGGCTATGAATGGGAGCGGCTCTCGGAAGGCGTGTTGTTTGCAAGTGGTTGGGCCAATATCCCACACGCCGCCTGCTGCCACACTCCCTCCCCCTTTTCTCCTGCGCTTGATCAAGTTCAGATCAGGCTCGCATCGTACCTTGCGTGACAACTAGGGAGGCTGATGATCAACAATATATCAATGTGATTTGCATGGCTGATCTGGCACAAGACCTACTGGGCTGTGTAGCTTTTTCAAAAGACCAGACGGTGGGGACCATGGCCACGCGGACATTATTTCGGCCTTGAAACCGGGCAGATCGTCCATACCCCCCTCGCTTATGGCTTGAGCGTTTGTCAGTCTTCTCTGGGGGGATGTTATGAGAGCTGTGATTCTGGTGCTTGGTTGCATTCGGGCTGTTTTGATGTCAAGATCTGGCTCCAAGTGCCGACGGATACCCTCAGCACCTCCCCCCTCCCTCAGCAAGCCCAGCTGCCAGAACAGAGACTGCCGTCACGAGCATCTCTTTTCAATGTTTCGAGAGTATACACAGAAACATTACTATGATGGTTGAAATTCACACCCATAAATGTTTCCTTTTCAATCATTCAATAGCCAAATCGGCCTCCTGATGTCCTCACCGGCCATCTTAATCTCATTTCTTTCCAGAACTGCCCTTCAAGACTTTTCCGACCTGCCGACGTCACGAAAATTAAGAAAGATCAACTCCACTACTGCTCGCATAAGAATACAACCCGTGCGATTCGACAAAAGTCGTTGAAATTCTTACCACGACGCTTCCCTCGAGTTTCGATGCTCCAGAGTCCATACAACCAACAACCCTTGTCCACGATCCACAATCCAGATCCCCACGAGTCGAATGAAATACTGAAAACACGAGAAAATACACTAATATAGGCGGGATACAAAAGAGATTACTACGAGAAGTGGCTTCCAGCAAACTGGAGCGCTGCTATCCAAGGAGCTACCGAGGAACACTGGCACGACTTGTCTTTTCTTGCACGATGTTGTTAAGAGAATGCGAGTAGCGACGCAAGTTCAAGCCTGGCATGCCATTTACAACGGGAAGTATTTTGGACGCGAGTATTCCCATATATGGGCTAGGTAGGCATCCCTCATTCCTCATCCCAGCTCCAGCAGGCCCTTCCGACACAAGGGTGCTGATGAGGGGGGACAGGCCAACATCCCGACGGCAGTGTTATGATACGGACAGAAATACCCTTGACCAGACATGTTTGACTGTAAGTACTGTAAGTAGCTGCTGAAGGGTTTTCCATGTTTTTCTTCGGCAGGTCAAGCAAAGCTGGGGCTTGACGAGTCAACCGTGACAAGTCAAGACAGAGTCCATCTAGTGAGTTTGAACAATGAAATCACTCTTTCTTAACAACTCAACATTCCTAGTACTAGTAATGACAGATAAAACGACTGATCTGCTGCCCGCCGCCCCGCTTTTGCGAGAACCCTTTGCTTGGATGCGCACAGCATCTCGCAGGGCCTCCATCGGAGTCCCAATAGGTTGCCTTCCTGGCAGAGCCGGCACCCGTGGAAGCCTCGTCGTCCCTCTGCCCACCCCCAGCCTCCATTGCTAGATGGATGGAAACGAGATTCAAAGAGCTTCCTGGTGGTCTCCTAGCGGAGGCAGCTTCATCCAGAGCGCACTCGACAGCCTTTTTGATCACGGGATAAGGAGGCCAAAAGCGTGGCTTCTTGACCAACGAGAGGCGCCCCATATCAACGAGGCCAATGATGAGTGTTCAATCCAACAACTTGCCTTTTATCCTCTTCAGACAGAAATGGGCTGATACCATGACAGCTCGGAAACAGGTTCACCACGACATGACAAGACTTTGGCAAACGCCGTTGCGCAGGCGCCGCCGCTCTCAATGTAAACCAGCATGATATGATATGGAGTCTTGACAGCAGAATACGCTGACAGCCCCCCATCCCCCTTTAGTTTACATAGAGGTTGAACCTCTCCGAACGCATGCGGAACCTTGTCAACGGCTCGTTTGGGTAACGATGTAAGATGCTTGGAGGAGGGCATTTGTCAAGAAGCGATGAACGGTGAAAAGATGGTCGAGACAATACATGCGAGGTAGTGACAAGCTTGCCTCTGTTTTCGGGAAGTCCCCCCCCCCCCCATTCCATGCCCGATTATCTAACTCGGGATGCTTCGCCTCATGAGGTTGTTCTTTTTTTTTTTTTTTGCGATTGACGCTCTCGTGTGGCCTTGGCATTTGAGAAGCCGTTCCTTCAGTTTCAAGAGGGACAAGGCTGCTGGAAATAAGCTACGTTAATCTCCAAGAAAGACACGCTTGTTGACCAAGTGAGTGTGTGCTTTTTCTTGAGCTTCACTTCCCTCTTCGATTCAGCCGACGTATCTTGCTCACACGTCCAAAAAAAAGGTCAGAGAATTTATTGCAAAAATTGTCCGAGCAATGAAATTGATACATGTATCGCTAGATGGAAAAAAATAAATAAATACAGCCAAGTCCATGAATTCCCCCAAACACATCTACACGTCATAAAACAAGCCTCTCTCGTCGCTGCCAACCCTTTCTCTATTTGCATGAATCAAAACGCACAAAATTTCACAACCGAGATATACATGCGCTCGAATCGCTTTACAACAGATGGAACCCAAGAACATGGAAAGTAAAAGAACATTTATGGCAGTCATAGTGCTAGGCCTGTGCCATCGCCGGTCCACCGGTATAGGCCGAGTAGTTCTCGTCGTCGCTGAAGCTGCTCGGCTAGGTCTTCGGGAACGCGTCCTCGCACGAGCGCCAAGGTACCACGCATGACTCTACTAAACTTGCGCTGCTTCAAAATCAGCATTCTGTTCTTTCATGTTCGCCCCTCCCGGTGAGAAGGGGTGTGTGAGCTGCTTGCATAGAAGAATAATTTACCTGGTATTCTGTGCTGAGCGTCACGACACATGCATCATGTGCTCGCACTATTGTCTCACAGGCTCGGACCACATTCGGCGACGCTTCTGCCTGCATTTTGTCCGCCATGAGAAGAAGGAGAAAGGATCCTTGGAGGAGATAGACACCAAAGAAGTACGGCATCAGTTCAAGACCAGGGTCATACTCGAGGATCTGCCCAATGGCCTCCGCTGCAGCTACGGCGTGATCCGATGCGGCGACAAAGTCAGGAGACGATATCCACATGTCTTTGTCGTCGAGAAGACTGATTGGATCCCATTTTCCTTCCAGAAGAATGTGAAGGACGTGCATGACGTGCGTGCCGTATGCTGAGACGGTTCGGGTCTGTATCTCGGTCTCGGTGATGCGGCTCGATGCCGTGTGCACAGAATGAGCAGAGGGACTGCAACTTGACTCGATACCTCTCTGGGCCACTATGCGACCTTCCAATCCACCAGACTCGTCGTCGAGGCCGTCATTGTTCTGCGGGGTAGTTCGTGACTCGAATTGTCTGAGAGACTCTTCGTAGGCTTCGAGATGACCTCTGATTTCGGAAACTTGCTTGGCCCACTCTTGAGAGGCCCGAAATGTAGAGCCAAATCTCGGGTGATTCCTTGCGTGATGAAGATCAACGATTTCTCCGAGGATCGTCATCAGGGGTAGGAAATAGCCAAAGATGCTGTACCCTCGGAATTCAAATTGCGGTCCTCGTGGCGAATCCTTGTCACGGTCGTGGGAGTCGCATGGACGGGATTGGAAATCGCCATTCTGCCATGCTGCGTCGTCGAGTGGTTGTCGAAGACCCTCGCACTCTACGTCAAGCAGAAATAAAGGCCGGTTGTAACAAAGGGCCAAGTGTCGATCAACAATGTATACGAGCCACCAGATTCGTCTTCTTTCCTCCCTCTCTTCTTCCGTGACAAATCCAGGCGTGTTTCTCACCCAGTCGTGCTCGTCTAAGCCATCCTCGTCCATGTCGTTCTGGTCAAAGCCTGGCCGAAGGCTACTTGGGGGCAGCTCACGACCCAACTTGAGCTCTCGGGCGAGCGACCAGGCTACGTTCCACCACCGTAAGCTGGATCCCTTGTATTCACTAGCCGAAACGACTGTTGCCAGGTGTATATACGTAACAATATCGTCAAGTTGGCCGGGCGCTTCGAAGGCCCTGGTTTCTCCACTTAGAGCAGCGTCGATGCTGCTCAACGAACCAGGCAAAGCTGCCCCTAGAGCGGCAAAAGTAGATCCTCCTGGGGTTTGAGCCTCGGAGCTAGAGGAAGGCTGAATGGGTGAGCTGTGAACCAGAGGTTTCAGCAGAGAAATCGTCAACTCGAGCAGCTTTTGACAAATCTTGCCGCGAGCCGAGGGAACACTGGTAAGAAGAGGGGCCTCGCATGTCTGAGCTGCTACCCAGAGCATGCTGGCTAATAGAGCAGGTTGGCATTTCCTAGGCTTCGTAGGGTGGCAAACTGCCCTTTTTCGAAACACAGATCCTAGGATATAGGGTGACATGGGATGCTTGGTAGCCGAGGACGATGAAGCAAAGTAGAAATCAATTAAATCGCATCCGAGCTTGATGGGGATTATGTTGGACAGATGAGGTAGGAGAGGTTGCAGAACTGGATATCGTAGGCCATTTAGTCCAAAGTCAGTGGCTTGCATTGGTGTTTGAAATTGGCCTGGTGGTGAGGATAATGACATAGCCCCCCCCCATGCAGGGGTTGTCGCTGTGGCCAACTGATACCCTCCCAGAGGGCTGTTGCTCATTCTGAAGCCAGTCGTGCTGTTGAAATCAGTCGGACTGTGCCCCATGATACCGAACGACATGTCTGGGTAATGGTGCATGTTGTTCTGATGTGTGTGGGCATAACCTTGGCTGCCACCCATCATATCATCACTGGCCAAGCTTTGTCTGTCGTAGCTCGTTGACATATTTCCATACCCGCCCATATTCATTGCTTGACCATCATTCAGGCCCTCTGACGTGACTTGAATAGGATGCTGCATATGGGAATGATCCGAGAGCTCGCCATATTGTCCTGGGGTTGAAGCCGGCTGTCCAGGACGAAAGTCAGGGTCTATGGCGGCATTGTCACCGAGTCTCTTATCGTTGACAGTTCTCATGCCGGTACTGGACATGGAGTCGCTTCTGGTACTGTCCATGAAATTATCCATCCTCTCGTCGGTAGCGGGTGAGTTGCTGGATTCTCTTCCGTCAGAAATTTCGCCCGATGGATTTGAAATCACCGCTGCAGCTTGAGCAGCAGCTCGCTCAGCCAGCTCCTTTCTCGATGCCTTGCCACGCTTTTTCTTCTCTCGCATGTATTCACAACTTAAGCCGAATTCTAAGAAGGGTCAGCAACATTTCGAGCTGCAAAGGGGTCAAGTTCCTTGAAAACACAAGCAGACGGGGAAAACCCAGAAATTCTGAAAACTTACCGACACAATGCGCACATGGAAGCTTTCCATCACATTTCGTTCGCAGCTGGTTACACTGGTCACACGCTCGGCTGATCCTTCTTCGAACAGGCCCTGATGTTCCCGACGCTTTCCTCAAAGATCCT
This sequence comes from Epichloe aotearoae, assembly GCA_000729855.1. Classification (NCBI taxonomy): domain Eukaryota; kingdom Fungi; phylum Ascomycota; class Sordariomycetes; order Hypocreales; family Clavicipitaceae; genus Epichloe; species Epichloe aotearoae. The sequence goes on from JFGX01000025.1 coordinate 78,682, forward strand.
GATTGATGTGTTCGCTGTCTCGGATGACTCGTACGCTCCAAAGAGCCAACTATTCGGCCATGGGAATTGCCAATATGGTGGTGCTGTTGCTGTTGTTGAACATGGTGGTGCAGGCCATAGTGCGAATCGTGGTTCAATGACTGAAAGAGGTTGTTGTGTGAATGATGCTGTCCAGGATGAGGCTGGGAGAGCGAACTATGGAGAGCTGAAGAAGTGTTGTTGTTGTTGTTGTTGTTGTTGTTGCTATAGGGCGAGTACCGCTGTAATGGGTTATACAACATGTCTGATCCTTCTTTTGTTGTTGTAATTCCCGATGCTCTTGGTTTTCTGAGCATATAATCAATCTATTGATAGATACTCCAGATCTTCCGGTGTCGTTGCTTGGCAGGGAAATACTGGAAGGTATTGTGTGGCTGCTGCTGCCGAGCGGGTCGACCAATACCAAGGCAAGTGATTCTCTACTTTGCTTTGGGGATTTCCGTCACTCATGGGCTGACCAAATACCTAAGTGACGCTCTGAATGAGAAAGTTGGATATTTCTGGTCCTGTTTTCGATCTCTCTGGACCTGATATGGATGAAAGTGTGAGACGTGAGTATTGAAAGTCGTGAAAGAAGAATCGTCCAACGTCACGTCACGGAGGTGGCGGTAGCGGTAGCGATAGTGGTGCAAATCACAGAATGCCTTGGAGAGCAAGGAAATTGTACCCTTGCCCTGTCGTCAAGGACAGGTCGGCAGGGTTCCGGGTGAGTTGCTCCGAAGCAGAAGAATGAAATGATGGAGTACTGAACAAAAGAAGAAAATAATAATCCGTAGCACTTCGTTCAAGAGGAATTATTTCTGCTCGTCTGCCCGACGCCTGTTATTATGGGGTACAAAAAGTCCCGGACGAGAGAGCCTTGAGAGTCTCAGAGTAAAAGTAGCGGACAGGGGGGAGGGGGGGGGGTTTATGTCAAATGCATATCTTTACGACTACGTCTGATGCCCCGTATTCCGTACAAACAACCCTTGAAGATGGATGTATGCATGCTGGGCTGGGCTGGCAATCTGTCGACTGACTTGGACACCTCGTTCACAAGTAGAGGGACGGATCAGGCGTCATTGACCAGACCTAATTGCCCATAAACGGCGGCAGCTGGAACCCGCTAGCCTGGGGCAAGAGTGTCCGCAACGGTCCCTGTCAGTGGTGCGGATGAAGCCTTCAACGCTTAATGCCCCTTGTCAATGTCCTAGGTATGCATGCATCGAGTACATACCTCGGGTACGTTCTGGGTACGACGCCCCAGTCAACAGCTGGTCAAGGACGTCAAGGACCAGGTAGTTGGAAGGCAACTGGAGATTCGATGGACTCACGCATCCGATGCCCGTCCTAGCCTGAACCACCGTGTTGCTGATAGTACTCCATAGATGAGACAGTCGTTTGATGGTTCATGCTGTTTTGTGTCCGTGTCCGTTCCCCGTCTCCATGACTCATGGCGCATGACAGCGTCAGGGCAAGTGGACAATTACGACGCGGGCCAAGGGTCTCCGACCTCTCTTAGATGCAGATATATCCCATCCCCCCTACGCATACATCGGCGGAGCACTAGAGTTTATCTCTTGCGCGCGTTCATGCATGACTTGTGCCGATCTCTAGATGATATAATTCTCCAACGGAAAACGATGACACATGACGGCTGGCAAGACGTTGACCTGTGTCGGCGTTATACCGGCGTCCTGCTTGCTTTGGGCCACGCCCCGGACCCCGGATGAAGATGCCATGCGACGACGCCCCCACCCTTGAACTCCTGCCCATGGGGGCGTCCCACGCGCGGTTCGGTATTAGGTGTACATATTGTGTATGTAGGTTGAATCTCTACCGACCAGTGGCCCACCGTTGCGCACTCCACAGATGGACATGGAAGGAAGCCACAGTTAGGTCCTCGGTTTCATAATTGTGCATGAGATGGCCTGCCCTGGTCAAATTGGGCACGCGTTGCAACTCTCTTGAATTGAGCCATGGGCATGGCTGGAAGTGGAGAGAGGAAGACGAGTCAACACCAAGACAAGTCACTTCCCCGTCATTGTGGGAGCATCTGCTTCTATGATGGCTCGTTGTTTGTCCGTTTCCTGATTTAGACGCTTGTTGCTTCCAAATCTTGGTCATTTTCATGACTTTGAATAGGTGGATATCGAGCCCCACTGCAAACTTGAGATGAACGACGTGGTTTGAAATGATTGCGAAATGAGCTTGCTTTGTGCGACTCGAATGATCCTGGAGCATAACCGTCAGTCCCGCCAAAGTGCCGGGGGGGATTATGCAAGCAGCTGGGTCTTGTGGCTCTCGTTTGAAAAGACGCTGACCAATTGGGCCAATTCTCGTAGTTCCCGGCACTGCCCCCCGACGGATCCCTGACAGATGAGGGTACCTGGGCTCGTAGTTGAGAAGTGCAGTTGGTGCTCCCGTCAACCACCATTTGTCAGAAGAGATGAGGAAAATGGACAGAAGCGAGTCAAACAACAGGTAATTAATCAACGGTCGGCAGATCAACCCCGGTCCCGGATTGACTCGAGGAACGATTCAAAGAACGTTTGCTCAATAGAGTGGCATCTCGAGGAAAGACAGTCAAGTGCTGCGTCGTGTATCGCGGTGAGAGACGAAGACCAGATGACTCGATACGCGGGAGGGAGCCCCTAGCAATAGCGGCCAGCGTTATCAGCCACCACGTTTTGAGGAGAGGTGGAGGAAAGAACCGCTGGGCTTGATCGATGGCAAATGATGGGTCCGTTGATGCGAGTATTACAACGGGCTTGGTGACCAGAACAGGATCCTCCGACCGAGCCGGCAACGAGGTTGGTCTCGAGGTTGAAGAACAGAGATTGTTGAAGAGGATGCAGGCGTCTGGCAGGGCAGGCAGGGCAGGCAGGGCAGGCAGGCAGGGCAGGCACAGAGACAAGTCAGGGATTTGGCAGGCACGGCACGGTCCCTCTTCCCCTATGTACTCAGACGCCAGATTGCTCTGGTGCATTTGTCCAGCAACATCGACAACAACTACATACGGACTAGTTTGGGCCACTTCCGACTTTGGGATCTCGACTCCTCCAGGCTCAGGCTTTCTCTCTCATCTCTCTGCCGTTTGTTTGGCAAGTTGGCGTGTCTCCTCCAACCGCAATGCTGCTCAGCTAGCAGGACGAGACAAGACATCACCTAAGCCTCGACAGGTTTGGTTCCGAGTCCGCCGCGTCTGATCACCTTGGTTGGTCGCAATGCTGTTTGGAGTACGCATTGTACTTGCGGACTATGGCGGGTGCCTGACGCTGTGATGGCATCGAAGCTCTCATCGAAGCTCTTATCGAAGCTCAAAAGATCTTCTGTGACCTGAAACTGCTCAAGTCGACAGATGACGAACCAAACAATTAGAGAAGCGAAGCCACCGCACGCGACGATACATAAGTGGCTCGCTTCCCCACTTGCCGCTACGAACGGATACCAACAAGATTGATACCAATCCGGCATCTGGACCCTTTGTCTGGTCTGAAGTTTGTTTCACTCCACATCCCTCTACACAAGCACGGACACACAAGCACGGCACTTGGAAGCCGAGCCGAAGTGGTCTCAAAGATGGCACTGAGCATGTTCTCCTTCGCGCCGGGACTTGCTTGCCTGGGCTTGGTCTGCTGGCCCGGCCGTTTGTTGAGCCTCTCAGTCTCCCCCAGACGCTGGCCTGTCTGTTGCCCTGCTGCCTCTTGCATCACCACCCACCGCCGGCACTATCGACCCTCGGTGACAGTTGGTTGCGACGCTGGCCGGCAAGCCTGACACCTCCCGCAGGATATTCGATCAACGTCCGCCGTAATCCGTAGTTATGAACGACCTTTTGGACGGGCACGTTGCAGCTTATTCCACACATGAGGCTTCTACTCGGCCAGATCTGTGATGTCACTCTATCACACAACCACGTGGTTCTTCACACCCAGGACGGCCTCTCGTCCCTTCGGTCCGCAGATCCTGGGTCGTCCGTTTCGTCGTCCGCATAATAATTATCCCTTTGGCAGTCGTAAGGCCTCATAGATGTCGCGGGCAAGGATCTCAGCCAATTAGGCTGTGTGCTGTATACGCGAAGAGCCTACTGTAAACAAAGTCACTAAAGATCTACAGTATACTCCGTACATAATAGCACCTTGCAAAGCCCGGTTTTTCTGCTAGATCTATAGATGGCTTGCTTGCTTGTTGTACACCCTAAAATATTGGGCCCAGCGCGGACTACAACTTTGACTCTGAGGCCTTACATACGGAGTACAGTACACGCCCTGAATTATTTTACAGATCTACATGACAGGGGTGATTAAGCGAATCAGGGGCTAGCAAGGAAAGTGAGACGGAGGCTGGTACCATTTATTACTAGAAACTTACATAGAAATAAATATACTCTTTTGTGGCGTAATATACCCTATAGATTTTCCTTGTAGCTCTCTAAAATAATACAGGGTTTATAGCGCACACATAGCTGATTAAAGCTGTTAGAGAGGAACAATAAACTGGGCAAATCTACATGCCCTAGTTATTCGTTCCTCTCTAACAGCTGTGATCAGCTGTAAGTGCAATAACCCCTGTATTGTTTTAGAGAGCTACAGGAAAAATACGCAGGGGTATATAGCGCTAAAAAAGAGTACATTTATTTCTATGCAAGCTACTAGTACTAAAATGTACTAGGCCCTGTTACCTTTATTTCCTGTCTAATATCTGATTGGCTCGATCATTTTGAAGCTGATATCTGATTGGCTCAATTACCCCTGTTTTGTAGATTTGTAAAATAATTCAGGGGGTGTACTGTATGCCAAAGGGATGGGATGTTTCCATTGTACGGAGTGCGGAGTACGAAATTGCCCTGCTCACCACGGCCCAGGACGCATGCCCATGCCCATGCTCATACCCCAAGGGGTGGCCTCAGCTTTTCGACACTCCATGTACAGGTATTCATGTACAGGTATTAGAAGACAGCGGCAGACGAAACGCACATCCTGGCTTGCTTGTAACTACGGCTCGCCGGGGCACACAGCAAATACATACAATAAGTTCGTCTCGTATCCAGGGTGGAGCCTCTGGGATCCTAGTTGGGCAGGCGGTGAAAAATCGCATCCATTCTGAAAATCCACAGTGTATTAGTGCGAATTCACACTCTATATCATGTGCTCACTATATCAATATAATTCAGACAGTACGTACGTGTAGGCATTTGCTAACTACTCCGTATATGCTAACCATTGTATGCTACATATGATTCAGCTAGTCAAAAGGCTCCACCGTAGATACGAGACGAACTTTGGCTCATGGCTCCATCTCCATGAGTGCGCGAAGACCTCAGTGAAGGAAGGATTGGACCAGGATCCTGACTGATTGCACTACGGATCCGCACATACAAGTTATGTTCCGTCCGTATGAGAAGGGTTTGATGTGAACGATGGACCACGTGCGTGGGACCGACCGTCCTTGGGGAAAGCCCTGTTTTTTTTGCTGTTCATAGCCCAGGACTACAAACTAGCACCCATGTGGCAATCCTTCGAATGACTTTCCTGTGCTTTGGCAAATGCCCGGGGCAGATGATGCGGTCGTTCCATCCCAGCTTGACACAAATCTAGAACGGAAGATCCTTGCCATCTATCATGATGGACGGAGCTAGACAAAGGAACACCCAACACGCCTTGTCCATACGGATCCGGAGGTACTCCTACGGATTACCAATAGAGAATAGAGTTGGGCTAGTGTACGGACTAAGTACATAGCTCGATCTGATAATATCTGGCCAAGATAATCCGTACATAGCGCATCAACCCAAACCATTTCTCCCCGCCATCATGCAGGGGGGGAGGGGGGGGGGGTGTGTATGTGTCAGGAAGTAGTTGCCACGGATCTCGGCATTTGGTAGCGGAGTAAAGCGTCAGAATCCTTCGAGACGCCTGGGCGCTCGAGCTCATGTTTCAGGGCATGAGGATGGGAAGTCCCAATCATCTTCTCAGAAGCCCGGCTCGTGCCACGCTCTGCCCGCCGAGTCCCGGGCACATAGTAAGTACATGGCGGGTTTTGCGACATTTAAAGACGCGTGCTAATGATGCACCCAGGCAACATTGTGTCACAAATGATTTGCTGAAGGGCATGGGGCATGGATTCATTCATGCACTACGGAGTACATGTAGAATGATCATCTCGGAGAACACCGCCAGCCAGTATCAAGTCGCCTTATTCAGTACATGGATCAACCCCCCCAATGCCTGCTCCTTTTGGCGGTTGGCGCGTCGGGTCGTCTCGTCTCATGCCCACCCCGCGGAGTTGAATGAACTTGTCGTCATGAACTAGAAACTACGGTAAACTACGGATTGGAGGGCAACTAGCTGATATCATGTTATGCCGCAGTAGCTAGCTGGATGTCTCGGATGAAATTCACTCATGGCGCCAACGATGAACTCGTCGAGGGAGAATTGTGAGGAAGAGCGAAAAAAGACGTCATTCACGGTGACGCAGACTTTTGTTTTGGAAGCGGTGAATATTCCCCCCCCCTCCCCCACCCCCCTTCCTACGTTCCCGTCTTCTCGGATGAACTAGGTAGCTTTTGATGAGCACTGCCCGCGTTGCCACGGGTCTTACTGGCAGGGACCCTCAGATATAGAGCGTACTACGGACCTGGTGACCATGAAGAAAGCCACACGAAAAAAAAAATAAAAAAAATACAATATTACTACGGAGTAATCCGTACGATAAGAAAGATTATTGAAAAGGAGTGTCTATTGTACTTATCTCGACCCGTATCCTCTTTCCAAACGGCCTTTTGTTCCGTACACTTTCTATTATTAGACGTTCCGTGAATGGAGACGGAACGAATTGCCAGAACCTGGTTTTTCAAACACCCAACCGCCCCTACTCCTACTCCCCAAGTCATCTGGGATAGAACTAGACAGATGCTGACCAGCCACAAAGATTTTCCTATTCACACCTCTTTTCGTCCCTACGACTCCGAATTACCACGTAACTTGCCGAAATTTTGCCCGAGCACCCATGGTACCAGCCCAGCTTCCAGATGCAAGGTAGACCATGCAATGCAGACTTGTTCCAGCAGTAATGTCACCATAGCGTGGATGTCACCATAGTGTGGGGTAGCAAGCGATGGGACATACGAATACGACGTCAAAATGTCACTTCAACATGGCCATGCCAATGCCGCAAAGTCCCACCACTTCGTCCAACCCATTTCACATGCCCCATCAAGTAGCAATCCACCCCCCGATACCTATGTATGTATGTATGTATGTATGTATGTACAATATGTATCTATGTACAATGTAGCCCTGTTTCCAGGGATAGGGTCGTACAAAAATAGACGGTCCATGGTCTCTCGAGCTTGCATGGGGGTGTGTGTGTGTGTGTGTGTCCATAGCCGGGAGTATCAACGAGACCCTGTCTGTGACTTGAAACCTTCAGTAATGACATGTCGTACTCATCGGCTCTGATCAATGCAATAGAACATTCCATTATTCCTGTCGTAATCTAGGTTCTTGTTCAGAGTTCCACGCCATTGTCATGTCTAATTCGTCAAGTCATTTTCCAGCCCCAGTGCCGGTACTTTTCTATGAACGCCTTTTGCTTTGGGATAAAAGCAAGTTTTCGTCCAAAGATGCATCATTTTCGTCGTTGCCTCATCAGGATCAGCTCGCTGGGCAATCAAGCTTGACCTGAACTGAGCAAGCTTAACAGAAAGAGGAAGTGCCCTCCTACTGGAACGCATGGCATGTTGCAGTCGGATAATAATGAAAAAGGCAATGGAGGCATGTCCGGATCGGGGGAAGTGGCCGTAGCCTATTGAGCAACAAGTGGCCAGGACCTGCAGTCGACGCCCACCACTAGTACATAGTGCATGTCTCAGACGGTGAGGACTTTTACCCCAACTTCAATCCAGACCAGGCAGCCAGCCACCTCCGCTAAGCGACGCGGTATCAAGGCCCTCAAACTCCAATAGTCTTTGATCCTCCCGACTTGCTCCGGAGGATCGAGGGAGGCTATTGCTTCGGTTCTGGCTAAAGAGAAACACTCCTGGAGGTGGACCACTAACACTGTCCCCCATTCCCCATCCCTCGAAATTCTGTTGCCAGCTTGCTCTGTCATCCGGCATCCAGTCCTGTCCATTGGGCGTGCCATCAGCTGCATCCTTGACGGGCATTCGTCGAGGGACAATCTGGCGACCTAGCTGCGGAATTGAGGAACGCTGGTCCAGGGGGAAGAATGGCGAGTCATACCTTGATGCCGCCGCACTGACTGGGTTGTTGGTCCACACTTCTTCCATAAAATTGGCATCGAAATCGATTGGCATATGCAGACGCATGGATTGCTCCCGATGAAGAGAGGGCCGATGGCTTATTACCTCTTCCACCATCTGCGAAGATTGCACCAACAAGGTCATTCGATCGTCCAGCGGCCCAGGACCGACGGCTTCGTTTAATTTGACTTGTGATAAGAGTCCCGTGGGGCTACCATGGTCTCCCGGGGACAAGGAGCTACCATCCGAAAGGACTCCCGATGAAGCGTGGCTTGAGACTAGGGAGGGGACATCTGATGTGCTGTAGTGTCCGTACTTTTCATCGGCTCTTCCGAGCACGCTGGCGGCATCTTCCGGGATATCGCATCCCCATTTTCTGGCCAGGACGCTCAGAATGCTCAGCGTGCGTCGGGCGCAAAGCCAATCGTCGGCTATCTCCTCCAGATGCTTGACTCCATGAATGATGTCTCGCCTGGCGCTTTTTTCGGGCACGTTGAGCAAGTGGATGGTACATGCGCTGTGGACCATGTACACCGCAATATTGCAGATCTGTCGCAGACCATACAGCTTCTTGTACAGCCTCATCAATTTTGATATCGCGCCTGCATTGGCTGTGCATATCCTTCGCGGGGAAACGTGAGTAGGTAGCGGCGACGCAGCCGGGGTGTATTTGAGAAATGGTCGGAAGAGATGAATGTATTGCAAGTGGAAGAACATGCTAGGGCAAAACCTGTCAGCAAAACCTGTACTCGAAAGTCGAGAAGCCCCGGGAAAGACTATTGACTATTCATCGCCGCAGACGGGCAAGGCGTAGGGATGTACCAATCACTGCTTACTGCATGAGGATAATATTTGGCAGCTGGCCCTCCGTGGGCTCAAAATGTTTCGGTAGCGCTTTACGCCACTGCTCCAGACGCTGATGAATCTCACTCAACTTCTTCAGTTCTGCGGACTTGGCCCGGGACCGACCAATGTGGTTGGGATGGTAAAAGAAGACCATGAGGTCACTGCTAATCTCGCAGAGACTAACCAGCTGTAGCGCAGCAGAACGAGTCCGCGAAGGCTGTTCAAGCGAGTCATCAGAGCCCTTGTCGGTCAATGGTGACCACATGGCTGCATCCTCCTCCTCTGGGTGAACGTCAAACCTTGATGTGCTGCAAGAGGCCTTTGGCAGCTGGGGTAGTCTTCCCAGATAATTCGACCAGCACTTGTCGAACACAAAACATCCCCAGTACGTGATCTTCCTGGCATCGATCTCCTCCTCAGACATGCGTTCTCTGTCCGTGCCAGTCACCTCGAGGTTTAGGCCAATATCCTGAGCCATGCGGAAGCTCATACCACTGTATACCCAGCCCTTGGCCTCACGGCCGCAGCCAGCCTCTCGAACGGACATCAGCGCCAGCGCTTGGACTGTTACGAGACGGGGCTTTTCAAATTCGTCATTGTCCAAGATGAGCCGCTTTGCCTCTGTAAAGAAATGATCACCTTTCGTTCGAGCATCTCCAGGTGTCCCGAATGCGCCGGCATTATCGGTAAAATGGCAACCGAGGGCCAGCATTGCGTTGACTAATAATGGCGAGCAATACGTTGTTGAGTTTCGAGAAGCTACGCGGGCTCGGCCTTGTAGGAAGTCTCGAAGAAATAGCTCTTTGGATAGGGCAGTGAAGTAAGTAAAGTGATAGTTGAAATACAGGTTGATCAAGTGCGTGATGAGTCCCGAGTCATCCGTAATCTGCGTCCAGGAAGAGACAGGATCATCATTGATGACTCGTTGGTCGGATTGAGGATGGAAGTCGACTGCATCGTTTTGGGATTCTCCTAGGTAGATGAGATGCGATGTACCGCCAATGAACCGTACGGAGCCGTTCTCGAATCGAAGTTCGCCCATCTTGCGGGCGAGTTCATTTTCGCCTTTGACGGCCATGAAGTCGACGTAGTCCTCCTCCTTCCTCTCCTCGGGTGTTGCCGCCCCATCGTCCGAGTCTTGATTGACTATTGCCTGTGCCACGGAATCCAAGCTATCACATGAGCGAATTCGGTTGACTATGGAGGAAACATCATCCTCCGAGGCGTTGAGGATGGCTTCGACGAGAACCTGCAGGGTAGTGTTTCGAGCCTTCAAACTGTCTGCCTTTTCGCGGTAGACGCCTTTCCGGCGATGATCAGAATTAGGGTCATAGACGCATTCTGTGCCGTACACGCTGGCGCAAGCAGCGCAGCTGGGCAGAGCTCCGTCGCACTTGGACTTGCGTTTACGGCAAGCAACGCATGCTGTGCTGATGCAACGACGTTTTCGACTTGCCGAGTCGGCTCGTCGGCGCGTTTTCGACTTGGCAGCAACGACAAAAGCTGTGTTGGTGTTGGCACTCATGCTCAACACATCCGTCACTGCATAATAATAGCCCGATGCGTTTGCGTTGCCGCGGGGAAGATGTTTCTGCCCCGGTTTTGCATGCGTCTTGCTCTTGTTGCCAACCATGTTGAGGAGATGCGACCAGTTTATGTAGGTGGTCTGTCGTGATTCTGAATGTTGTGGCCAGTCAGCGGCAGCCCGATAAGAGCGCCCCAACGGATGTTGAAAGGGGTAGCCTTGTACCTCGCAAGATGAAGGCGGGGCAGGTTCCTAGCAATTGGTAAAAACTGGCTGGGGAAAGTGCGAACAACGTCCGTATGGATTACAACGTAATTGTAATTGGGGCCTTCCCTGTTGGGCCCTGCCTGGGCCAGCAGCACTTGATAAGTGATAAGCAAGCAGTCTGAAAGGTAGTACCTCTACACATCGCAAAGCTCGTCGTGATACGTCAATACTCGCATGTATTGTTCCGAACGAGCCTTGTTATCACAGAAGATTTTCTCCCTTGGCTGGGCACGACAAAGACGTAGCTGAAATATGTGGCTGCTTAGATAGAGGCAGTTAAGTGGTTGTCTATGAGTGTCAGGGCGTCGAGATAAGAGAAGCAATGACGAGTGCGAAGCCGAGAGATAAGCTTCATGATGGCCGCACCGCGCAAGGGGGTTGATGCAGATTGCAGAATGCGGAATTTGGCAGATCAAAGATGAACGAAGTAGACAGCCAAGACAAACAAGACTACTCACACATGATTCAAGGTCAAGGGAAGTTGCAGGAGGCTTTTATGAAATTTGCGAGTCCCCAGTCCCCAGTCCCCAGTCCCCAGTCCCCAGTCCCCAGTCCCCGACAAGTCTCAAGTCCGAAAGTGGTGCGAAAGATATGAAATGGAGTTCGAGCCATTGAGCGTTCCGGCCAAGCAAGTAAGTACCCGGTACGAAGAATGACGACTCTGCCTCCCTTGTTGGGGTGCAAGTCCAAAGTTCCAGGCACATGAAGCGACCAAGCCGGTACCGCTGTATTAGCCCTCTTCCTGGAGTGGGCAACCTTGGCCGACGGCACTTGCACTTGAGAGGGGCAGGCGCGACCGTCAAGGGCCAGATCTTGTGGTTCGATGGCAAGTGGGAACACGGATTACCCCAGCCTGAGTTAAGGCTATTAGTGGAGGCCATTGGTGGAGACCAAAAAGCAACGACTTGACTTGACACTGACACGAGAACGAGATGGCTCGCAGGTAACGACGATCCGAAGCCAAGACGAGTTGTTCGCAATAGCATGGGGAGCCCGGTGCAACTCCGCATCCACCATTTGAGCTCGCACTACGGAGTATGACGCCAATAAGTAGTTAGTACTCTTCGATCTTGGGGTCATCGGAGTGCTACTCCATATGATCCGGCTGAAGCATATGAACCTCGTCGACAGTATGCTGGCCCAGTTGTGCTCACCACAAGTCTGTGTTGACTTGATTTCGATCAACATGTCCCACACTTCTCGAGTGCCAGATCCTCGACGGCGGCCGCGACCTGGCGTCACGTTGACAAAATTCAATTGATGATGATGTTGTACGACCAGTCAGTCTCCTGTGTCATACGAGATCTGTTTGGGTTCAGCGAGATGATCCCCGGCACGTCTTCGTCCGGACACGCATTCTTTTCTTGATTGTCGATCAGGTACCGGGTTGGACATGGCAAATTATTAATTACACCAGGTTGAAAGAAAGACCCTCACAGCCACTCGCAGAGCAAACCGGCGCATGCACACTCCCTTACACTGTGACACGCCCCCCTCTCGTAAGGCTGGAAGGTGAAGGTTGGTACTTACTACTACCCGCAAGGCTTAATTTCCTTGATCATCCTGGCAGTTTCTCAATCAGTCCTATAAAAGGCCAACATTAATAGCTGACTAGACAAGGCGGACAGCGACCAAGGTCTTGTGTCTTGCGTCCTATTAGGTAGAAGCCGTCGCCAAGAGGATCTTCCGCGTTTCACGGAGTATGAAGTCTTATCATGTCGGTCAATGATCCGTTGGTCTCCCGGGGGCTCACTAGCCTTTCTTTCACGTAATCAAGAGGTCGGCCGGCTCCGAGGGTATTATGCGATCCATCCATGGAATGTAATGTCGGGAGAGGAGCACCGTGCGAGAATCCAACTTTGCGCGGCCGGCTCGGACGGGTGTAATCCATAATTTTCGACGGGAAGCGAACCGTGAACACACCGGTGCCGGCTGTTACTTGCGTCACTGACAAACTGCCGTACCTGCTGATGCATGACCAGCAACATTCTTCAACCCCGTGGCAATCGCAAGGATGACGATTGGAACGACAAATGCAGTGGGTGTATGAGGTGCAGCATAGCGCCTGGGACCGTACTCGGTCAATCAAATCCGCTCTGTTCCGCTCTGTGGCCCCCGAGTCCAACTTCTCAGCCTAGATCGTACTGAGATAATAGTCTGCCGTCGATCGGGCCCGAGTTTTTGACACGGCCAAATAGACCGGCCGATCGCGCTGCGAAACGACCCACACTCCGGTTACACGGCAATGGAACCAACATCTGACGCAGCCATCTCAGTTCCGGGTTCTGTGCTGTATTATGTACAAGTTCATCGATCGCCATCTGATCAATCGGCCAAAACAAGAGAATCCCCGGCTCTGGCTCTGTCTTGATACATCCGATTCAAACCGTGACAAGAAAACTAGGACATAAGACTGGGAAGAATCATCGGCGAACAGCACAACGTGGTTTTTTCTCACGCCCGGCCTGGATTTTGGTACAACTTCTTAATGACGTAGTATACAAGTAAGACTAACCAGTCAGTACATCCCGACCATTTGTTTAGTCCTCTCCTTCTGAAACATTCCGAATGCGGTGAACAAGCGTACAATTGAGGGGACAGAAAACCCACCATACTCTCTCTGCACATGCCATGAGATCACGGCGATAGATTGCACACTTTAGTGCACAACTACGCCGTATGCCAGCTGTCCATCATGAATCCCCCCCTCCCTCAGTCCCAGCAGCCTGCCTTTTCCGCCACCACCCCACACGAGCAGAATTAGCATGACATTTTCATGACGTCCTCACACCCCGTCGTCCGGTTATACATTTTTGGCGTGGCCTCTCTCGGAGAGACCCTCCTTTCTAACCACGCTCCAAGTACCAATTGTGGGTCAATTGGTTCGTCAGATAGCCAAACGGCGTGGGAACCTCGGCCATGCCCTTTCGTGCCACGGGATGACGCAGGTAAACGGCAGCGCAAATGTTAGGGTTGACCTCGAGGTAGCGAGGGATGAAGGCGAATGCAGACATGAATGGTCGAGGTCGCCAGGGTGTCGCATAGGGCTTAGTGTCATCGATGGGGTTCTCCTCGTCGTATAGTAGCAGTCTGGCGAGCTTGCGCATTTCGTCTCGGGAAAGCTGTGATTCGCCCATGATGCGAACGGCTTTTCCCTTCTGCTCTTCCGAGAGGCCCTCGAGGCCTTTGTCAATTTGGCGCTGGCGGTTATGTTCTGGTTGTTGACCCTCGGATGTGACCACTTCGTCACTGGGAGAAGGCGAAGACGTGGTATCGGCTGGGGCTGGGGCTGAGTCGGTGGCGGTTGACGAGACGGGCTGGATGGTGAGCTTCTCAAAGCTCTCGCGCATGAGTTCATGGCTCTTCATCTGGAGCTGCAGCTCCTCCATGAGCTCTTGAACATCGAGAGCGCTATCTTCAGGGTGGGAAAGGAAACGTTTGGCGTCGGCGCGGAACAGGCGCAATTGCTTCTTTTCTTTGGCGGAGAGATCCTTGGGGTTGTTCTTGAGGATCTTCTTGACGTCTTTGAGAAGGAATTTCAGGGCGCGGTTGTTGAGCTGCCAGGATTCCTCTCCCGACAGCGCCTCAAGTCCTGGCCCGGTGCTCTCCTCTTCGGCACTTTCTGATCGCTGCTTTTCTGTAGTCTCTTCGGCTGCCTCCCCTCCTGCCGCGGCAGCTTCTGCTGATGTGCTTTCCATGGATGAGTTGGCCGCGGCTTTGCTGATTGCTGTCTTGTAAAACGCTTCTGACTTCTTCTTGCGCGCCTCCAAGTTGTCGATTAGACGCTTGTTCCCTTCTGGCGCCTTTTGCTGTCCTGTGCCGTACATGACCTTGTCGACGTCTACCTGAAACATGTCGCCGGGGTTCAGCTGGTAGGATGGATGGACCATCTATTGAAGATTGCCATCAGTAAGCTTGCTCGTCTACTTCCGGTCCTCGTTACATGACGATGATTCAGTGTCCTGAGACGAATGTAAAAGAACTTACCTTCTTGCCGTTGACCTTGACCGCTCCGTGAATGACAAACTGTCGTGCTTGGCGCACACTACTAGCGAACAAGGCACGAAAAACGGCCGTGTCCAATCTCCGCTCCAAAGGAGCAAATGTCATCTGCATATAGGGTGTCATATTTGCAAATTGGTCGGACAAGAGCTTGTTGACATCGCCAAAGGGCGGTGGTCTGCGTCTTGATCGCTCTTGTGTGCTTGGCTGGGGAACTTTGGAGTACGCTTCTGCGGTCAGATTTGACGTGGCCAGGCCGGAGCCTCGGCCAGCGGCCTGTTCGGAACCATCGTGCGCAGCGAGATATTCGGGCGGCAGATCAACGGCGGAGAGGAGTCGGCGGGAGAACAGGCGCACCCATTTCTTCTCGGGGATGTGCTCGCCATGGTACGATCTCGTTTTCGACTTGGCAGCCCATTTCTGCTGGAAGAATGTCGGAGTGCCTCGGATCTGCGGCTCCCGTCCGGCGTTACGGTACAGGTTGTACAGGTTGTATTTGTTCCATGACTGGCGCAATTTCTTTGCAAACAAGAAGAAGAAAAAAGTGTGTTAGATCAGCAAACTCAAACTCTGTTGGGAAAGGAGGTCGAGCCGTGACGGTGCTTGGTGCACTATTATCACGGCGTCGGGCGAGGACGAAAAAAAGAGGCTTACCGGCCGATT
The DNA here is from genome assembly GCA_000729855.1 of Epichloe aotearoae. Lineage (NCBI taxonomy): Eukaryota > Fungi > Ascomycota > Sordariomycetes > Hypocreales > Clavicipitaceae > Epichloe > Epichloe aotearoae. The sequence goes on from JFGX01000025.1 coordinate 94,269, forward strand.
GAGACTGTAGAATCTGTGAGGCTTACGCATCTTGCTCGAAGCTGCCTCTGTTGCTGGTAGCGGCCTGGCAAGATTGACGTCGTCGTGTAAGCTTCGGGAGCATAGAGCGAGAAGTCGAATTGGCCGCCGATTGGATTTTCCCGCCCGAGCCAGCCTAACAAGCTAGGAAAGTGTTGATTGGATGTGTGTGTATTGTAGTCTGTGTCAGCAGCTGTGGGCACTTGGCGGTCCTGGAAAAGTGGATCCCACTAAACGCGGTTCCCAACTCGGGACGCGTTCAACTTACACGGTGGAAGGGGGTTCAACGACCAGATTGTAACACACAAAATCATAGTACAACACTTCGCCACTTGTTGACATTTACATCGGAATGTCGACATAGACTTCGTGTACTCCTACGACTTCCATCTATCTATCTAGTCTGGTAAACACAACGGCACCCAACCATGCTGGCTGCATCATCACCCGTCACCTTTCCACAAAGCTCGCCCACCACAGCTCCCAAGCGCGCGACACCACACGATGCTGAACCGGCGAAACCGAGGCCGAAACAAAAAGTTGCCGGGCCCTTTATAGTCGAAGATGATGAATCAGACGACGATTTTCAAATCCAGGGTGTCAGTCACATTTTGAAGAAGCGCATGCTTCAACATCCTTCCAAGACTAGTGATGACGCTCCTCCAGTCGTGGGTGAAGAGACTGGCACGGGAAACGATGAGGCCGAGCCTCGGGCAATTCAGACAGAGAGTATCTGGTCGTTTCCTGGCCTGGACAACCCCCGTAGCTGGTCGACTGGAGGATCCTTGTTTTTCGGGTCTATTCTCGAGAGCACTGCTCCTCCAAGCTATACGGCCAAAACTTGCTGTGGCAAGTCAGCAGCCATTAAACAACGAAAAGCGTCGGCTGTCGTTTCTTACGAATCAATCGTGGCAGCACGATCGCGAACGAAGGAGGGAAGGGCCAAGCGAAGTTACTACGGCATCGACATACACGAATTGATCGATAGTGCGGCCAAGGACATCGCCAACAAGCCGCGCGCAGTCCCGAGCGAACCCGACTGCCCCATAGTGTCGATTGAGGCTCCTTCAGAAGGCATTAAGCCCAAGAAGTCTCTTCTCTGGACTGAAAAGTACCGTGCTAGGAGATTCGTGGACTTGTGCGGCGATGACAGCACCAACCGACACGTGCTGCGCTGGCTTAAGCGATGGGACCCTGTCGTGTTTCCCGGCCTAGTCAAGGCAAAGCCCTTTGTCGCGCGAAGGTCGGGCTTGAAACAACAAGGGGAAGAAGAGAAGCCGCACCGGAAAATATTGATGCTCACTGGTCCTCCGGGCTTGGGAAAGACGACACTAGCTCACGTATGTGCGAAGCAGGCAGGATACGAGGTTCTCGAAGTGAATGCCAGTGATGACCGAAGTCGCGATGTGGTCAGGAATAGAATACGCACGAGTCTGGGAACAGAAAGCGTAAAGAATGTTGTCAATAACAGGAATAGTGATGGGTCTCACAAAATGGCCAAGCCAGTATGTGTTGTCGTCGATGAGGTCGACGGCGCAGTGTCTGGGTCGGGGGCGTCCGGAGAAGGTGGCTTCGTCAAAGCCTTGATTGACCTGGTTCTCACAGACCAGAAGAACGCTGCCGAGCCGTCGGGCTCTGCGTATGAAGGGAACCGAAAGAAGAAAAAGGGCGATGACTTTCGGTTGCTGCGGCCACTGATCCTGATCTGCAATGATGTCTACCACCCTTCACTGCGACCTCTTCGACAGTCAAATCTAGCGGAGATCATCCATGTTGGCAGACCTTCTCTTGATACGGTCGTTGGCAGAGTCAAGACCGTATTCGAAAAGGAAGGTATTCCATGCGACAAGGATGCGGCGAGGAAGCTTTGCGAAGCGGCATGGGGCATGACAAGCGGCATCGACGCGAAACGCGGCGCAGAGAGCACAGTCGAAGGTGATTTGCGCGGCGTCATGGTCGTAGGCGAATGGGTTGCCGGACGCTTTCGATCCTCTCCTGGAGGTGTCAACCAGCGACTATCTCGTCAGTGGATCGAGAGCAACATCCTTCGCGACCTCTCCAGCGGTGCCGCCGGAGCAAGGGGTCTTGGACGAGGCAACGTCCGAGACATCATTCAACGACTGTTCCAAGAAGGCGGAGGTTTCCCCAAACAGGCCATGAACCTGAGCGAGTCCAAAACGCAACACGAACAGCCCCGGGCTGAGCTCGGGTTCGGAGAGCAGCAAAAGAAGCACGCCATGGATCGCCTGCGTCAAATGATTGACACGAGCGGCGAAATCAGCACCATCATGACGGAGGTATTTGCCGAGTATCCCAATCGTGAGTTCAACGATGACATGTACCTCAACAAGCCCAACCAAGCGTACGACTGGCTTCATTTCCATGATGCATGCCAATCACGACTTTACACGAGCCAAGACTGGGAACTCGCTCCGTACCTGAGCCAGCCCATCCTGGCATGCCACCATCTCTTTGCCTCGCCAAAGAGGCACTACGCGGGCACTGGGGGCTACGAGAAGCGCTGGGGCGGTGTCAGTGGCGCGCAAGAGACGGAAGATGGCAGCGAGCCAGTGCCCTTCTCCGGCCCTCGGGCAGACTACCAGGCTCGTGAGGCAGAGAAGCAGACCCGATCTCAACTCCAAGCGCTGCAGGCACAGCTCAGCCCGACGCTCACACGATCATTCCGCAGCCCCGAGGACATGGCCACCGAGTTCCTCCCGTACCTGATACGTCTTGTGTCTCCTGATGTGAAGCCCGTCGTCGTCGGGGGCAGTCAGGGCTCAATAGCCAGCGTGCGCAAGGAGAGCGAAAAAGCCAAGGTGAAGAGAGCCAGTGAAGTTCTCGCCGAGACGGGCATCACACTGCAAAGGGGCAGAATTGAAAGCGAAACAGTTGGCGCGCAGGGACCGCAATACGTCTATCGATTAGAACCGTACGTCTATCCGAATCTTCCCCTTGGAGTAAATCCCATTTTCCCTTCCATTTCCCGTGTTTTCCGTCCTGGGCCATGTGCCGACGAAACCTCTACATGGTTCCCCAACCTCTTTTTGTTCAAGGCCATCGTTTCATGACATCTAACAAGAAGAAAAAAAAATCAGTGATCTGGACTCCCTGTGCACTTTCGAAACAAGCACGCTCCCCACCTCCCTTGCTCCGACGCGCTTCGCCGTCCGCCAGGTTCTCGACCAAGAACTCCATCGGACCATTGCCCTGCGCGAGAACACTGCTCGCCAAGCGCGTTTCCAAGCCGGCGCCCTGCCGGGCACGAAACTTGTTCCCCGGGCATCCCTGGAGTTGGCGCTGGACAAGGACAGGGAAAAGAATGCGCTGGACAAGGCCAAGGGTGTGATTGTCGTGAAGAAGGATTTCTTCGGACGCGTCATCGAGGCGCAGTCCTTGGCGGCGGCGGCGGCGGAACTGGATGCGAGCGGCGGGAAGAGGGTGGTCAAGGAGGAGAATAAGGTGTGGGTGACGTATCATGAGGGGTTGAACAATGCGGTCAGGAAGCCGATTTCGTTGAAGGATTTCCTGGGAGTGCTTTGAGAATGGGAGGGGGGGATATCATTGGGATTGAAGGTGGTGTTTGGGTCGGATGTTGTATATGAATACAATGGATGGATGGGTGGATGACTGATTTTCCATGAAGGAGGGAGAGCGAGCATAGCATGCTGGTGGTAGCTGGTATTTACACAATTTTGCACAGGCATCTATCTCGTGACAAGGTTTTTTTTGCAAAAGAAACAAAGGTACGATGACTACAACTTCGCCTTTGGTCTCTGCGCCGGCGGCACAAGCGCATCGTAAACACTGTGCGACAGCGCATCCACAGGCGTGGAATTAGAATGGACAAACAGACCCTTTGCGTCGACGAGGCTGGGGTTCAGGTCCTGCACGCTCGCGCAGCCAATCAACCTCATGTCCATCTCCATCTCGTCCTTGAGCAACTGCATCGCTCTCTCGACGCCCTCTTGGCCGTAGGCGCCCATGGCGTACAGGAAGGGGCGGCCGATGCCCACGCCCCTGGCCCCGAGACACAGCGCCTTGATCATGTCGGTGGCGCGACGGACGCCGCCGTCGACAAAGACCTCGATCCGGTCCTGCAGGCCCCGCGCGCGGAGGACGGGCATCGTCTCGGCGAGGACCTCGATGCCCGAGCGGGCCGTGTCAAGCTGCCTGCCGCCGTGGTTGGAGAGGACGACGCCGTCGGCGCCGACGTGGACTGCGCGCAGGACGTCTTCTACGCGCTGGACGCCCTTGAGGATGACGGGCATCTTGGTGATGCTCTTGAACCAGCCCACGTCTTTCCAGCTGAGCGACGGGTCGATGAAGCTGGAGATGGCGCGCGCCGCGCCCTGGGACGTGTCCGTGTCCTGGCCCGACTGGACGTCGCTGCCCTTGTCGGTGAACTTGGTGCGCATGTCCTTCTCGCGGCGGCCCAGCTGCGGTGCGTCGACGGTGATGAAGAGGCCCTTGCAGCCGCGCCTCTCGGCGTGCTGGACTATCTTGCGCGTGATTTCCCGGTCTTTGTTCACGTAGAGCTGGAGCCACTGGACCTGGTCGCCTCGGCGGGCGTCCACAATCTCGTCCAGGGAGCAGGATGCCATTGTCGGGATCATCTGGATGACGTTGTGTGTGTGCGCGGCTCGCGTGAGGACCACCTCGCCTTCAGGGTGTCCGAGCTTGCCCAGCGCCGTGGCGGTCACGTAAAAGGGGATGGAGCACTTGGTTCCCAGCATGGTGGTGGTGAGGTCGACGCTTTCGACGTCGACGAGGACTTGTGGCCGGAACCAGATTCGATGGAAGGCGCTGTGGTTCTCTCGCATGGTCTGGGGGGAGGAAGGGGGGGAACAACCTGCGTCAGTTTGTAAAAGAATAAAGAAAAACCTCTGGGAGGAGTTCCAGGTATCTTTGGAGAGAAAGGGGAAAACTCATACAATCTCGTCGTCGGCTGCGCTGGAGTAGTAGCCCCACGCCGTCTTCTTCATGACCCTCCGCGCGACGGCTTCAAAGTCGAATAGGTTGTAGCATTGCGACAGGAGAGGCTTTTGATCTACGCGGTCCAGGCGTCCGGCCTCTTCTGGATCCTCTTCCTTGACCTCCTTGGCCACGGTATCCATGTCGACAGGTCCGAGGTGTTTTGACTTGTCAAGGTACTTGTCCAAGGTATCTGGGGGGTGAATGGGTTCGAATTCTTCCGTCGCATCTTTGCCCTGTAGCGTAGCAGATGAAATGTGAGTGTCTTGTTGCGAAATTTGAAGTTAGCCAGAGTCATGTTACTCACAGCATACTTGAGGATAATCTTGGAGCCTCCGGGGTGCTCTACAAAGTCGCCGAGTTAGCCATGGCCGATGCCGGAGATTCGGAGAGACGGCCTCACGTACCTGGTAAGAACTCGGTCACGTCGTAGGCTTTGCCCTTGAGGGGGGTTTTAGCAATGACTAACTTGACGAATGAGGAGAAGAGGAGTTCGCATACATGAATAATGACCCAGCACGACTTTGCGTCGTTGTGCTGCTCGATGTCACCTCCTTTCAACGCCATGGTGGTGTGGTTGGAGATGGAGTATGGAGAAACAGAAGCTGCTCGGGTGACCAATTCCTGGCTTCAAGGGAATTAAGTAATTGATGCTAAAAGAAGATGAAAAGATTCATGACGTCAATAATCCTGGCGTTGACGCTGCCGTTAACGCTGCCGTTAATCGTGCCACACCAAAGGTGGTTAGAGGCGCCCCCGGTCCAAGGGAATTCTCGTCATTACCAATCCATGGTGGCCGAGGACAAGTCCAGCCTACCCTGCAACGAGCCGGTTCCCAAACCACCATCTCACCACACCATCTCACCACACCGTGGACAAGCATACCAAAGCCCGTCATCCTCCCCATCACAAACAAACTCCCCGTCCTGAACAAACCAACCAGCCAGGTAATCTATCCTCCTCTCATCCACACCGGACTCGCAAAACCCCTCCCAATGCATCAGCCTCGCGCCCGGTTTGACCAACTGAATACAATCAAGGTACAGGACATGGCTTGCAAGCCTTCTCGTCAGATATAACATGTGTTTGAACGTGAGCCCAACATCATCTCAATATGACCTCGACCAAAAATTACAATTGTAAAAGTTACACAGTATATTGAACGACAATTTCTACATGGCTCCTCCCGTGTAAACAGTCCGACAAAGTGTGAAAACGCGCGCTCTCAAACCGGCCAACCCCCCCCGGGCCCGTGGCCGCCAGTGCACGCTTTTACACTGAACATGGAGGATCTTCTTACTCCTTATTTCCATGAGTTGAGGCCCGCCCATGGATCATGAGGTTGCTGCGGCTGCGCAGACCGTGGCTGATTGTTATGCCCCTGTCCTCCGTGACTGTCGTATCCCTGTTGTCCATAGTGGAACGTCTGTTGAGGACCCAAAGGCGGAGGACCAGGCGGCGGCGGGGGAGGCACAAATCCATGTGGAACGTACCCAGGCTGCTGCTGCTGCTGCTGCTGCTGCGACTGTTGTTGTGGTTGAGCCTGGGCTGCTCCATAGTTGACATATGTCTGGTGCGGGTGGTGCTGATGCTGATGTGTCTGTCCAAAGGACGTTTGATTCGGCGGTGGCGACTGCGGCATGTAGCTCACGCCAAAGGAAGTCTGGTTAGGAGGCGGTGATGTCGGTCCAGGGGTTCGGCCATATTGAGAGGGATTGTATGTAGGCGGAGAGAATGTGCTTTGTGGTGGCGGACTCGAGTAACCTGGATATTTGGCTTGATTAGGGGGCGGCGAGGTTGGTACCTGGTATTGACCTTGGAAATTGGTTTGCGGATATCGAGTTGCTTGTCCCGGCTGGAACAAAGGGGCCGGTCTTGGTCGTCCAGAAGTCGTGGGTTGCGGCGTGGTCTTTGCTGGCTCCATTGACATCCGCTCCATCAGTCCTCGAAGTCGTTCTTGTTCCAGCTCTGCTTGCGAGCTCTTATTTGCCGCCCTTTCCTGTTCGATTTGGTTGAGCAGCTGGGCGCCCTCCGCCCTTCGGTTGTTCACAAATGTTTCTACATTCTTGTTCAGGCTTCCGACCGTCTCCCTCATTTCGGAATACCAATTTTTCGCGCTTTGCAGCCCTGCTTCTAGATCCAGAAACTCCTGGTATGCTCGCTTGTATTTGTTGATGGCTGACGACCGCTGTCGTTGGATGGTCTCGTACTTGCTTTGCTCCGATCTTACCCGCTTATCCTGCAAAAGAGTGTTGAATGTGGCCGTCAAGTCCTTCATCAGCTGGGACTGCTTATGGTTCGCCTGCAGCAAGCGATTCTGGTGTTGCCTGAACTTCCCCAGCTCTTGCTCGAACAACTGGCTCTCATAGTTTGGTATGGACTTTTTATTCAAGATCAATACCTGTGAAATGTCGTCATTGTGCACCTTGGGTCGATGTCAGCGCATCCCGAGAGTTGCTGGTCTTTTATGGTGCTCACCTTTTCTTTCAAATCCTTCAGAACCTGGTTGCGCTCGCGCTTGATGAGGTTTAGTTTCTTGAGAATTTCCTCAACCTTGTTCACTTGGTCCATGACACTAGGTCCGCTCTCTCCAAAATCAGTGTCCAGAAGATTCGGCTCGATCTTTGACGGACTCGACACATGAATGCTTCTGGCACGCGCGTGAGCAACAGCGTTCTGGAACAGTTGGTCGACCTCGCCTTCCTGAGCCGCACGACGCATCTCATCGAATTCGTTTTCGTTTTGTCGCAGTTTCGTCGCGAGCTGGCTGTCACTTCTCATCGCCTCATCCAGGGCCTCTCGGTAGTTTCGTATGTCTGACCGCAGTGTCGAGGTCAGGCGAGAACTTGGTTGTTGGCTCCATTCGCTCTCATGCTTCGATCGCATCTTCTCGCAGACACTCTCCTCCATGTCCAGTTGTTTGGAGCTGCTATCCAGCGTTGAGACAATTGATTCTTTCTCCTCTCGCAAGAAGACGAATATTTCGGCAGGGTTCTCGTGATCGGCAACATCACTACACCACTGTCGGAAGTCCTCATCAGGAATGATGTCCTGGTCAACCCCCCCCTTCAAGACCTGCAACGCTCCAGGCAACCGCAGATAATCCAGGCTGGCTGCCATTTCCCCGTTTGCTGTGTCAACTCTTTCCGTCTCGGCTCGGATCAATTTCGCCTTCTCTTCATCGTACAGACTTGCTGACTCGGTGACTGCCATCGGGACGATTTTGGCGAAGAGATCTGGACCAGTGATGCGCTGCATGTCCTGGCCAGCGTAGAGTTCGCTCACCGGGATGGGTTTGGATGCCGGGAGCTTTGCAATCGGCACGAGGCTAGCTTCGGCAGGAACCGTTTGATGGTAGATAAAGTCGTTATCCTTGAGAGTCTCTCGAAGCTTATCCTGAACAGTTGACAACTGCCTCTTGGACATGTCCTGCAAGATACTGCCGCAGTCTGCACCAAGATTCGAGTTCGCCGGCACCGAGGAGGGAAAGTTACGTGACAGTCGTTCGGCTTCTTTGGCTAGTGTTTCTGCTACCTGCAGACGAGCGACGGCAACACCATGCTGATTCGTTTCATCATCAGCCATTCCTTGGTAGTACTGTGCCATGGAGTTGAGGAGATTGGACTTGATCTACTCGTCAGGTATGAATTAGCACGTTCCCGATCAATACGAGAAAGCGTTCTTCCGTCCCTGCCGAACGGGCCCGTCATCTGGATGCTCGTACCTGAACCATGGTCAACCACACCTTCTCAAAGATGGCTCTGTTGACATTGTCCTGCACTCCTTCAATCGCCTGCCCGTACAGATGGCCGGCTTGTGATGCCAGCTTGGCAAGCAATCCGACCTTTTTCTGATCAGCCACCTGTTTCTCTAAGAACACCTCTTGGGCTTGAGCAAGCATGACACTAATCAACGTCCTGACTGTTTCCCGGCTCAAATCGAAGGACGGCGCGTGGAGGAAATTCTCATTTATGTAAGTGTACATGCCAGCCGAGGCTTGAAACGAGTGGTAGGCGACCTTGAGAGGCGACTCCTCAGCGCGGTTCTGGAACGCGGCATAACATGACAACACAGCCGAGATGTTGAAAATGACGGAGGCTTTTTCGAAAGCGAGAGAGTATTGCGTCGTTGGTTTATGAGTAAAGGCGTCATACCTACTCCATGCGGAGAGAATTAGCTATAAACGTGCCAGCAAATTGGCACATGCGCCAAGTTCCAGACAAGCAGTAACTCATTCCGTACCAGGTGAAGGCTATCTTGATGTGCTGTTCATCTACAGGGAACCGTAGGTCCAGAAGCTCCAGCTGGCCGTAATATCTGTATAGCATATCGCGCCCGGACGTGCTTTCTTTACCCGCACCTCGCATATCCTGCCGTAGTCGACTCAAGGTAGCACACTCCTCAGCATATCGCTCGGGGTCGTCTCCGTAGCTCTCTCTAATGTAGCTTTTCAGTGGCGAAATCCAATCGATCTCGCTGGTAGCCTTGAGAGGCACCGAAATCATTGGAGATTGGGGCATCTTGCCGCGTCGATGAGCCGTTGGGGTGGGTGGGTGACCCAAAGACTTGCGCAGCCGGTTTTTAGTACGCCCTCCAAGGGTGATTGATGATAAGGACAACTGTGTGCAACTGAAGCTGCGGGCTCCCTAGATCTGACGGAAGGAGATTCGAAAAGACGGCATCTATGTCCCGGACAAGACCTATCTTTGCAGGAACAGAAGTGCACAGACAGAGAGACACAGCAAGTAGCTACGGGAGCAGCTACAGCAGCAAGCTGTCCTGCCGAGCTTCACTGCAATACGGAGCTTTCGGTAGCGGACTATCGGACAGGGCTCGTGGTATGGGGAAGCTGTAAAGGGATCGGGAGGTCGCGTTTTATGCGGCCGGCGAAAGCTCGTGGCGTCGTGGGAGAAGGCGGACGTTGGGATGAAATGCAGGGTGCGGGAGGGGGGACGCTGTGGACGGCGACTGGTCTGCAAGAAGCGAGCTGGAAGATTTGAGCAAAGCCTTCTATCTCGCCTTGCCGAGCTGATAAGGAAACGTTGGAGATGTAAGTCGTGATACAAGACTCCTGACGAGACTAGATGTGAAAGCGGGGTCCTCGTCCTGCGTCGGACTCGAGCTTCCAATGTGGTGGTGGTCAGTGGTCAGTGGTCAGTGGTCAGTGGTCAGTGGTCAGTGGTCGGTGGTCACTGACTGATCCCAGCTTATTATGACGCAGCTTTGCGCAGCCAGCCACCGAAACGAGTCCCCCGCCAACCCGCCAACCTATCGATACGACCTGCGAGGGCCAAGCCAAGGTCGAAATGCTTAGCGCCGGCGCGTACGGATACAGTGGGTGTACCGAGTATGTACAGAGCGCGTGGTGCCAAGCATCATCCCGTCAGCAAAGCCACAACAACTTGCCGCCTTTCCTTTCTGGCCATTCTTCCATGGCCATTCTTCCTCATCTATCCATTGCTAGGGCCGTGGCCTATCCCGCATGCAAGTGATGAGACATGCTACCCCAGGAAATGCCCCGGGAAATGCCTCCTTCTACTCCCTACACCACGATTGGCCCAAGCCCAGCGCTTCGGCGCGGTGCGGCAGGCCTTGTGTGACGTGAGATTTGGTCTTCTGCGGCTTCGGTTTGTTCGTGCGCGACTTGTCCATGCCTACATTGTCAAATATGCGTGACATTGGGAGCGTCGCAACTATCACATATTTGGTGGCCTACATGTACACAGACCCGCTCCACGTGGCATGGCATGGCATGGCCTTGCTGCATAAAGTCGTCACCAACTCAAAAGGAGAGAGAATAATCGATGAATAGGTCAATCAACCAGCTATGCACCATCCAAAATCACACAGCCCCTTCAACATGCATCTTCGAGCCAGACAGGGCCTTGCTTAGGTGTACACACTTTCTGTCCAGGAATTGACCTGCAACCCTCGTTCCGCCATCTCAGCATCCTGCAAGAACTCCATGGGCATGCAGACCAGATGGCCTTTGACCTGGGACAGTTTGGCCCGTGCTTCCTCGGGCGGCATGAATTGGTCGTAAATGTGGCCAGCTTTGACGCCCTTGGGCGGGAGATAGCGATCGTAATCATCAAAATTTTTGACTAATGCTGTCAGCGATAGCCCTAGAACTAACTGCAAATGGGCTGGCTAGATAGATGGAGGGAGACTGCTTGTGGACTTACTATGGTCATCAGGATCTGCGTGGAAAACATTTCTGAAAATCTTGGTATTCTTCTGAGCGTTTCCCATCCACATACCCCACAGCTCATCTGATAACGGGTCGGCTACAAATTCCCAAGAATCATCCTTGTCGAATACATCGTTTTCGGGATTTACGTTGGGCGGCTGAGCATTAATGTCGTCCTTGGCATCCAACTCCTGTGGCGGCAGCAAGCCGAGATGCTCTCGCCAGAGGAACCGACGTAGAGTGGCGGCGTGGTAGCCGGCTTCATATGGCTGGCCGTCCATGGTAGTCTGAATCTTGCGAGTGTCTTCCATGACGATGCTGAGCTCGCTGTCATGGTCACCGAGCTGACTCCTGTCATTCAGGTTGCTGGATCCACAAATGACAATCCGGTCATCGGCAATGAGCAGCTTCGAATGAATGTAGAGCTCTTCCTGGATCCAGTTCTTAATCTCAGACTCTTCGTCTTCGTGGTTATCCCATGGTTCATCCTGCAAGGAGCTTTCCACCCTCATGGCATGGTGTGCCACGGTTGCTGCTGAGATGACTTCTTCCTGAAGCTTCTCCTTCTCAAAAGTTTGCCGGGCGAGCTTAGCATCATCAGCAGCCTTCCTTTGTGAGCTTGTCATGTTTTCTCTTCTATTCTCCCTCTCTTCTCTACGCTTGTCACGCCTGATGTGGTGAATGTCGTGCAATCGGCTAGGTCCGTCATCATCAGAGCTGCTGCTGTCGTAACCATGGACACCACTGGCCATGATTTCCTCCGCCTCGGCTCGTTGAACTTGTTGGTAGCTGATTCCTGTCCTTTTTTCAGCCTCACAGATGGCGTGAGTTTTGTTCAGACGGTCGTAAGACCGTAAGTTGAAGAAGAAGATGTGTTGGGCAGGATCAACACCTTGCTTCTGGATCTGCCCAAAGATGGAATTCTCGCCTCGACATATGGATTTGTACTGATAATCCATAATGGCACGAGTGCCGGACGCCGCATTCTCGCGGAGATCACCAGCAAACCCGGGAATAGCGGGGATGAGGATGATGATGCGGAATTTGCGGCCTTCCTTGGCTGCGCGAACAACTGCCTCTACCATAGCTCGGCCAACAGTGTTGTGGATTGGAAGTTGTTGGTCACCAGTGGCCGTGATGAAGAACTGATTCTCAATATAGACAAAGTGCTCAGCCTTGCGAATGATTTCGCTATAGGCGTTTTGAATGGAGTGGTCTGTGAGAATGCCACTGGACCAGTCGGCACTGGATCGCACGACTTGTGCTCGAACGGTGCCCTTGTTGTCCAGGTTCTTGGTGCTTAGGGGTGATAGGGGATGCTTGAGGTATTCACCGACGGGATGCTTGGGCCGCTGGACACCAACCAAGTCCTCGTCCTCACCCTCACGACCTTCCAACACGATCCAGTCATAGCGTTCGTCTCGCTTGTACTTGTCTCTCTTGACAAAGTTCCAGCGGAGGACAAAGTGTTCAGCAATGTCGTAGACACACGGGCCAACGACTGCCATGGAAACATCATGCCACGGCATACGACCGTACTCGGCCTTGCTCAATTCGTTTTGCTCCCAATCTTGCACTTTCTGAAAATCCATGATTCGGTTGTTGTTGAAGTCTTGACCCGGCCAGATTTCTTCAGATACACCCTCAGGGTGAACGTCAGAAAGGGGATGCTGGCGAGCGTCCCAACGACCAAAGCATAAATCCAGCCCGCCGATGAAAGCCATGGCGTAGTCGATGACGATGAATTTCTCGTGGTGTGCCCAATACATGGTCATATCGGCAGCATTCTCAAACACGTTATGATCCGGATGCCTCATGACCCGGATGTTGCCATGACCAGGAGTTCCCTCCGGACAGAGCGCATCGAGCGCATGCTTTGTATGGCGGGAGTTGCAAGTCAAAGCTGCCTCGACTTCCTTGTATACACTTACATAGATCTTGACTCCAGCCTCGGCTCTCCGCTTGAGAATCTGGTCCAATCGAAAGTCTTGCTTGTGATATGCTGGCCGTCGCAGAAACAGTTCTGGGGACAGCCACCAGTCGCAAATGTAAATGGATTCCTGGGCTTGCTCAAGCGCAACAGAGACGGCCCAAAAATAGTCGCAGCCGTCGACGTACCACTTGATGAGATTGCCTTCGCGCTCGGGAAAGAAAGATTCGAATCGATGAGATTGACAAATTGCTGTGCGTTTCTCATCACAGCGCTGCTCATGTTCTTCGTCATGGCGATGACCTTTGTTGAACTATATTTCAGTCCATTAGTGGTTAGAATGAAAGTCATTCACGAGCCCAGATCGCTCTTGAAAAAAGAAAAAGAAGAAAACCGGGCACAGAGTGAAATTCACATACCAGATTACCAAACTTTCCGATTTGATGTCTTGCGAGTAAGTCATGTTAGCCTTTGCTGTTTTCTCCTCTTTTGCCCAACAACACAACAACACTACGGATTACTTGGCTAGGTCGAGGCATGGCGGGTGCGGGCAGCAACAACAACAACAACAACAACAACAACAACAACAACAACAACGACGTACTTTTTGTGAATCAAAGCGACCTTGGCATCGTGCAGCTTAGATTCGCTCAACTTGTCTTTGAGGTCATCCATGAAGCCCGAGAAGCCACCGTGACCCCGGGCGCTTTCTTGTTTGCCCTCTGAAACTTCCCCAGTCTTGGACATTTTGGCGAAGAAGTGGTCGCTGCTGTCGAGTGACGACAGACAGAGAAGAGAGAACGGATAAATATTTACACGTGCTCGAGTAACCTGAACTCTGCCGACTCATGTGCGCTAACCAAAATGAAAAAAAAATAAAAACAAATAAAAAAATAAAAAGGGTAAATGAAGGCTGGTGGAGGAGACAGAGAATGAAGCAGGTTCAGCTGTTCATGGCCGCCAGAAGTTGGAACCAGTGACGCGGTTTCTCGGCGCCGACGTAATCGGAGCTGGAAAAAAGTGGCACCAACATCATCTGCCTTTGCATCGCCCGGCTGGGGACTCGGCCTTCCAAGTTCCAGGTTTCAGGCCACTCAGAATAAGTGTCAATCAGGTTACTCTACCTTTGCCAGAGGATCCCTCAGTAATCAAAGTTCTACAGGCATACATAAAGCACTCTATTACGTGACTGGACAAGGTGCGCTCTGCTCTGTGTCGTGCCATCGTCCTGGCGTGAACCCCCTCGTTTCACTGCTAGAGCCCCGCACATTATCGATTGACCCCACCACTCCACCTCATCCAGGGGACATCAAGTCCAGCCCCTCCCCTCCGTTCACTTCTTGTGAACATCTTGCCGTGATAATACCAACTCGCGTCACGAAAAACAAAAAAAAACCCAAAAAAAAAGGTCAAAAGGCCCATAATGTCGGCACCTGTTATCCCCCCCGGTGGCACCATTGTGCAGACCTTCAGACAGTCCTTTGTCGACGTCCCCATCGACCCCGACAAGGACAACGCCATTGCCACCACCCAGTTTCTCGATGCTGCCGAGTCTCTGACCACCATTTTTGGTACGTCGTGCGATGCAAAGGTAGTTTCGTGAACGAGCCGCAGCTGATCCCCCTCCTCCCTTCGGACAGATATCATGGGCTCACTTGCTTTCTCCCCCGTCAAATCCGACATGCTTGGCAACGTCAAGGCAAGTCAAGCTAGCTGGTTCCCCCCAACCCCTTCGACCAAGGCCCTGACAAGACATCTAATCTCTGCAACGTAGAAACTGCGTGAAAGACAACTCGCTGCGCCCGTCGAATCCGAAAACATACAGGACCTCTGCCGAAACGAGCTCAAGACAAAGAAGCACACTGCCACCGAGGGTCTCCTCTGGCTGAACCGGTTCGCGTTCTTCCCACGGATTTTGCTCCGAAAGGCCAATCCCTCTCTTCAAACAGAAAAACGAAAAGAAAACCACGGACTTTCACTGACAAGTACATCCGAACATGCAGTGGTCTCGAATTCACCTGCATTGCCCTGTGCTCCAACCTCGCCGATCCGGGCAAGGAACTTTCCGAATCCTTCCGCGGCGCCTACGGCCAGACTCTTAAGCCCCACCACAGCTTCCTCGTCAAGCCCGCCTTCAGCGCTGCCATGAGCGCCTGTCCTTACCGAAAGGACTTCTACGCCAAGCTTGGTTGGGATGATGCCAAGGTCCAGGAGGACCTGCGCGTGTACCTGGCTGCTTTGGAGAAGATTGTTGGCATCCTGAAGGGCTTCCTTGAGAGCAAGGAGGCTAAGTGGTGAAATGGGATTGATTGGGTGAAGATCGAAATATCGAAATTATAGTTAGTTCATGCTCCAAGCTGTTGTGGCCAACTTTGGTGATTTAGGCAATTCACATATGCTACGTTTCATGTACAACGAAGCCCGGAGCATGCAAATCTTTTATTGTGAAAGAACAATGTTTCAGAGAAATCTTTGGTTCAATATCATGGGTTCTAACTTGGCCACGTTGCTTAAAGTTTATATATATATATATATATATATAATCTGACTTCTGTCGTGTTCCCTGCTGCTCGCCCGGGTTATTTTCAAACGTCAACCACTTCCCACTTTGGACACGTACCCAAAACATCGACACCATGTTTTACCAATGTATGAAACGCTGCGGCGGCCACTCATTCGAGAGCTCTACAAGAAGACTATAGCGTGGTGGGGGACCATTGTTTTGCAATCTCTCTTGAATAAATGAGCAAGTCTGTCCATCTTCAGTAAATGTGGAAGGAAGTCGATATAGTGTTTCGCAAAAAGCTCTTTTCCTATCCCCTTGACATTAAAATAAACGCGTCAATCAGGTTTTAGTCCACTTGGAACAATTAGTCTTTGAGCATGTCATCAAGTCCCGGTATCTCATTCGCTTCTTCTTCTCTTGTCTCAGTTCTGTATGCTCTACTATACAGCGTTCGTATCACACCTGAGTCAAAGTGAGGCAGCCGCGCCCCGCCAGTGTATACAACCTGATTGCCTATCGAACGGATCTTGATCTGATAGAAAGATATCGCGGTCGTCTGAATTTTGATCTTTTGGCACGAGTCGAGCTTACCGATTCTTTGTCCGTCTCACAGTCTCGGCCCAGCCATCGAGCGATGTTGTCGGTTGCTTTGCCATATTCGATGAAGACGCTCTCTTTTGGCGCCATAGGTGGCGGTTTGTCCCATCCATGGCCCTCTCCTTCAACGATGCGAACAGTATAGGGCTTATTGTGGTGCTCCAGTCGCTGGGTAAACCGAATACCCTCTGCCAGCAGCATGTCGTACTCGCACAAAATCATATGAAAATGCGGCAACTTCTTCAATAGTTCATCCGGCATCAGTCCAGGCGACATTCTAGGATCAGTGCGCTGCTCCCTTGGAATGGATGGATAGAAGTACGAAGCGTCGATTAGATCCGTCATTCCGGGAGACAGTGTCCGCTCAGGTCGAGTACAGGTTTGGCGTTTTCCTGGTCGAGTAATGGTCACGTCCAATGTCGGGTAGAAAAGGACCAAGCCAAGTATTGACGGCGGAGGACTCGGCAGCTTGTAGTCCCAACGTGAAGGGTCTTGCAAGACGATCCAGCTAGTCAACGCATTCGTTGCACCAGCCGAGAAGCCGGACAAGACGATACGATCTGGGTCGATTCCGAACTCGGATGTTTTTGATGCTATTTGGACAATAGCATCTACACAATCCTCCATTGGCGTGGGGAAAGGGTAGCTTGGGGCCAGGCGATAATTGACGGTAAAGACGACTGCGTCGACATTGCAAAGAACGGCCCCTGCCCATCGAGCATCGTCAGTTCCTTGACCCAGAATCCATCCTCCTCCGTGCAAGTTGATGACAGCAGCACGTGGTCCAACGGATATCCGGGGTGGATGCCACACCTCCACCTTGATCTTCTGCTTCCCTTTCCAGGATGACAAGGTCGAGTCCAGCCAGATTTCCCTGGACGGGTATGGCGCGGGAGGATCAGACCTGTTGTGGATGCTGAAGCCCAAGCTGGCGGCGTAGCGAACGGCTTGAGCCTTTGCATAAACATACCACCTGGAACTTGACTCTAGGGGGTTGTCGTAGTCGCAGTCGCGTCCAGTGTCCGAGGCCGACGGACTAGATGCGGCTGTGGTGATGGCGGATGGCGCTGTGAGGGTGGCTGGGGCTAGAGTGGTCTCGTTGTAGGTCACGCTGCGTTTGAGTGCATCGAGACGGCCTTGAAGCCGGTCAGGGGAGTCTCCCATCCTGTAATCGAGTTCGGGAGGGCCCGGGGAGGAAGGCTCGGGGTCCAGGTTGCTCATGGCGTGTGGGGAGGGTATCAGCATGTGACAGGGTTGACAGGATTGACAGGATTGACAGGATTATTTCAAGTCCACCCGTGTGATGTAGCCATGCAGCAATGGTCCAACCAGACCTGGCGATGGATGTTGACGGCTGTGAGACGAGATTCAAACGGCCAAAGGTTGAATAGAGTTGGTTTGATGTAACAATGGCAACTAATAATTCAGTCTGGGGCCCGAGTTCAGAATTGGGGTTGAAAGTGGACTTTGATGACCGACTTGTGATGACGGACCGACTATACGGATTATGGCGACGGAACCCGCAAGCGCATGCTATAAGCTGATGCTATAAGCTGGGGGGGCTGCACTGGGCTGAGCGAAACCAGCGAAACCAGCGAAACCAGCGAAACCAGCGAAACCAGCGAAACCAGCAACACCCCGAGGAGACTGGACTCACTGGACGACACTGACCACACTCAACAATCGAAGGTCCATGGAAATCGTCCGACAAGTTAGTTTGGCGGGCAAAACAGGTTGTGCATGCGGGCCCCTCGGTCAGTCGCTGCTGCCCTTCATCACGGCATCGCCGGCCACTTCCTGCAAGTGAGTGGCGGTGTAAATCGATCAATCGCCATGGTTGACGTCAAGATGTGGGGGCGCTTGCTTGTCGGGGGCGCTTGCCTGTCGGGGGCGCTTGCCTGTCGACTTGACAGAGCAAGGAACCGGGCGCATTTCCAATCATGACACAGCAGGAAGGCACATGGACGAGGAAAGTGGCCACTTATCACTCGTCGTTTGTCGGGAATAACGCGCGATAGGCTTGAAGGCATATGATGAGCTTGGGACGAAAAAGGAAAAAAAAGAAAAAAAAGAAAAAAAACCCCACAGTTTCTCGTGGTTCCAACCATCGTGGCTTCTTTCTGGTAGCGCCCATGTAAGCAAAGTTCTTTGCTTAGAAATCGAGGGTCCACCCACTCTCGGTTCCTCAGGGATTATTACATTTTTACTACAATCTCAATCTAATCCGTACCGTTCGGACTGTTACAAGTGAGCGAGCCCGAAGATGTCGGGTTGTCTGCGGATTAGTGCGCCGGACATGACGTAAGCAGTGTTTTTTTGTTTTGTTTTCATGCGGCCGTAACTAGGCCTAAAACAGAAGAGCTTCTTTTCTGGGTGTTTTGTCTCCTTCAAGTAATAAGTCAAGTACTCCGTACCTCTTGGGTTTCTCGTGTCACCCATAATCTGTGTCATACGCACTATTGCGGGAGGGTTTTCAGAAACAAAGATGGCGATGAATAAAGGTGTCAGGTTGCTTGCTTGTCTTGCCGGGGCGCAGGAAGGAAAAGAAAAAAAAAATGCTCAAAGTGTATCACGTAGAGCCTGGCTGACGTGACGTGCCGGCGACAACGGAAATCCCGGCTCGCGTCCACGACTCGACAAGAAAGTCCGACCAGGGCCCTGGCCCGGTTGCCCGTCGTTGGTCCGTCTGGTTGTTGTTGTTGTTGTTGTTGTTCTTCTTCTTCTTCTTCTTCTTCCTTCTCTTCCGCAACCTTATTTACTATCTTTATTATTATATAATAAATTCCGGGACGAGAGCTGAGGCGCAGCTGCTTCATGGCCTTTTCCTTTTCCCCCGAATTCACATGTATGTATGCACCACCAGTCAGTGCTCACCGCTCACAGCTTAGCTCTTGCTCGAACCTTCAACGACACATTCCTCACATTCCTCGGATAGCCAAACCCCATCCCTCCTGTGCGCGTCATTCGACTGCAGTGTGTGTGGTCGCGGCACTGCCGTGTTACTCTAGTCCCGGACCTTATTCTCCGCTGCCTTGCCTCGGAGTTCCAGATTTCAACACACCAAGTAACACCAGGAAAGATACATACATAGGCAAATATGCCCAGCACTTCGGGCATTTTTGCCCCTGTCACATCAGCCTTTGGCTTCTCCTGGTCTCGCAGTCGCAAGTCCAGTCTGCAGAACCGTGGCGGCGTGACAGACGTGACAGACGCGACTCACACGGCAGACTCGACAACTTGCTCGCCGTCAGGAGTCCCGTCAGGAGTCCCGTCAAAAGTCCCGTCAGGAGTCCCGTCAGGAGTCCCGTCAGGAGTCCCGTCAGGAGCCTCAACTCCAAACTCAACAGCATCACCAGCCACTCCCACAACCCCAGTCTTCTCCGGCAGCGCTTTCGGCAGCAACAAGCGTCTGTCCAAAATGAACGGCGGCGGCGGCGGCGGCGGCGGTGTTGACGTTGTCAAAGGCCCCGGCCTACCCACCATTGAAAAGCTCAGTCTTTCCAACCACCGAGCAGATCTGAATAGACTCAACGACAAGTCACAACGGTCCAGCATGGACAGGAGTAGAGATTCCGGTCGCTCTAGCACCGAGAGCGGCCGCACCAGTATGAGTGCCGATTGGCCTACCCATCCCTACGAGCTCAACACCATCGCCGAGCTAGACAAGCTCCCCCTCGGTACCGAAGTCAACTTCCGAGCTCGAATTGCAACTCAGCGACAAATGTCAAAGAACTTGGACTTCCTGCTCTTCCGCGACCAGACGCACACTGTCCAGGGCGTGTTGTCGCGGGAATACCTTGACATGGTGCGATGGGTCGAGAAACTGCATTCAGAATCTCTGGTGCAGGTCAACGGGACTCTCAAGTCCCCTCCCGAGCCTGTCCGTTCGGCTACACACTCTGCCGTCGAGGTAGAGGTACACACTGTCTTCCTGGTAAATGCTGCTCACGGCGCGCCCTTCACCAACTACAAGCCGCCCGAGACCTTGCGCAACCGCTTGACGCATCGAATCCTCGATCTCCGTCATCCTTCCAACCAAGCCTTGTTTCGCATTCGCTCTCTCGTAACTCGAACTTTCCGCGAAACCCTCGACGAGCAAGGTTTTGTCGAGATCAATACCCCCAAATTGCAGCCCGCCGCGACAGAGAGTGGCGCCGCAGTTTTCAAAGTCCAATACTTCGGCCGCAACGCCTTTCTGGCCCAGAGTCCACAACTAGCCAAGCAAATGGCTGTGTCTGCCGACTTTGGCCGTGTTTTCGAAGTCGGGCCCGTCTTCCGCGCTGAGAATTCAAACACTCACCGGCATCTTACCGAGTATACTGGGCTTGACCTTGAAATGGCCATCCAGCACGACTACCACGAGGTAATCCACATCATTGATGACTTCCTCAAAGCCGTCTTCACTGCTGTCTATGCAATGCCTGAGGTTCAAGAGGTTCAGAAACGATGGCCTAGCAGGGAATTCAAATGGTTGGAGGAGACGCTGATCCTGAACTTTGAGGACGGCATCAAAATGCTCCGGGATGATGGCCGAGATGTTCCCATGGAAGACTTGTCGACTCCGGATGAGCTGCGTCTGGGCGAGCTGGTTCGAGACAAATTCGGCACAGACTACTACGTGCTGGACAAATTTCCTGCCAGTGCTCGCCCATTCTACACTCTCAAGGACCCCGAAGATCCATTCTGGACGAGGTCGTTTGACGTTTTCATTCGCGGTCAGGAGATCTGCTCAGGTGGTCAGCGTGTCAATGATGCCACAGAACTGCGTGAGAGCATGCGGGCCGCAGGCATTACCGAGGACGGCATGGAGGACTATCTCGCGGCATTCGACCTCGGCGCCCCTCCACATGCTGGTGCAGGTCTTGGCTTGGAGCGCATTGTTGCCTGGATGCTGGAGCTTGGTGATGTGCGATACGCCTCCCTTTTCCACCGCGACCCCAAATCCCTTCCTGAGCGGGCTCCTGGCTTGCCTCACCCAGAAGCAGACACAACAAGGCCTCCTCAGGACGGTGACGCACCTCCTCCCATTGAGAAACTGATTGCCAACTATGGCGATGCCTCGAATACTTCATGGCTCGACGAGCGCTTCCAAATCTGGAGACATCCCACCGGCGCCGCGATCGGCTACGTGAAACAGGAAAAGTTTGCCATGGTCACGGGGGATCCTCTCTGTGACGCCAGTCAGTACAAGGACGTCTGTTCTGCATTCGTCAAGTTTGTGCTGTCGGAACTAAAACTCACCCCGGTTTGGATGCTGGTATCCTATGAGATCCAGAAGATACTCGCCCAGCAGATGGGCTGGCGCACCCTGTCTTGCACTGAGGAGCAGCGCGTGGACGCCAACAAGCACCACAACATCAATGGTGGCGGTCCCAAGGCTCGCCGCGTTGAACGTGAAGGTGTCAAGATCCACGAGGTCAAGCCTGACGCCGAATTCAAGAAACGTGCCGATGAGGCAATCACATCTTGGAAAGCCAACCGCAAGGGGAAACAGGTGCATCTTACCGAGGTTCGTCCCTGGGTCGACCCAGAACATCGTCGATACTATGCTGCTGAGAAGGATGGCAAGGTCCTTGCCATGGTCGTCTTGGCCAAGTTGTCCCCCAAGCACGGATGGCAGGTCAAGTGGGCTTTGGACTTTCCGGGGTCTGTCAATGGTGCCATTGAAGTCCTCGTTGAATACGCCTTGTCTACTGTCACCGGTCAGGTCACCTTTGGTGTCGGTGTGTCGGAGAAGATGACTCCCGGGGAACACCTCCACGGAATTCGAGCCAAGTTCCTAGCAACTACATACGCATCCATTGTGGACAGCCTCGGTCTTCGCCGCAAGGCCGGGTTCCGGCACAAATTTGGCGCTTTGGGCGAAGAAGTTTACATTTGTTATCCCAAGCATGGTGTTGGTCTGCGTGATCTCCAGCAAATCATCAAGTTCTTCCAGGACTAGATTGAGTCGCCGGGTGAAGGAGAATGTATGCTGGTTCATTGTGAGCGATAGTTGGCGCTTGGGTTGTGGGGGGGTGTCTTCTCTTTTTTTTTTTTTTTTTCTCTCTTTCGATACATAAAATTGCAGCATATGACTGGAGGACTTGGAAGCGGCATTGGTTCTGATAAGATGGATATGACAGTTCTTGCAAATCTGGGGGCGATAATTCGGATGCGGCAATAGAAAATCCCTGAATGTTTGTTATCATTGAGCGAAGGGGGGGGGGGGTTACCTCGAGTGTTGTTGCGTTGAAATACCTACTCATATATATATATTTTTGCATGACTAGACACCACGAGCATCCATACCAAGTCATTATATTCGAGTCAGGTCAGGTCAGGCCAGGCCAGGCCAGGCCAGGCCAGGTGCAGGTCTAGATCCATCATACCAACTAGATGTCATGATCCAACAGTAATATAGAGACCCGTTTGGCAGACGTGCTCCCTGTCATTGACCAGCGAGCATTTAGAGTTGGCCAGACGTCTTTTGTCCTCCGTTGCCTCCGGCGCCGCCGTTGTGGAGATGCCCTACGGCGTACGGCGCGGCTGCAGAATTTGCATGTGGGGCCGCCGTCCCGAGCCCTCTCTCTGCAATGGAACCTCGTCGGGGATTTTTCCCTTCTTAAAATGGACGGCGCACTGGGAAAATGAAATGCACTTTTGTCACCTGCGACTCCGTCCACGGCAATATCGAGTACATCTTTCATCTCTCGTAAATGTGTGGATTCATGGCGTAACGCTATGTCTCGTCTCCTACAACGACGCTGGTTCAAACGGCCCGTCGCACGTCACCAATATGCCCGCCCATATTTACATGTGCATCAACACAAAACTGCTTCCTTCCCTCGCGGTTGAGACTTTCGCCCTCGAATTCCCCCGCCACTGTCATCACTTTCGCATTGCAATCTTCCTTGTTTCCCGTTGTCTCACTTGGAAGGCCAAATTTGCCTCGCCGTACACTGTTGAGCAGTATATTTCATTCCAATGGGCAGCCGGTTCTCAACTCCCGTCATGGTTCCGCAAGGTTGGGGTGCAGCATGTTAAGGTTTCCCGAGATCCCACGAAACAGACAGACAGTATCAATGCATGTCAAAGTCCCCAAGTTTCAGGTACCACGTCTCCCAAATTTGTGGTTGAATAAGAAAGAAGAAAAACAGAACCACCAGACCAAGGCAATATCAAGGTTGCGCTCAGCGCCATCATCGGAAGGCCAGTCATGATTTCACTCAGGACTGCCCTTGACCCTGTGAGTCTTGGGTATCTCCGCTGCCCCCGTTCCCCGCAAATCGGTCTCGAATCCAGCCCCATGCCCCTGGGCCTGGTTGTCGGTGCCCGTCTTGATCCGCCGCACCCCGTCTATTGCTCTCAGAAGGACTTCGTTGTCGCATTCGAGCGCCTTGCTCTGCCAAATTGGCGTTTCGTGGACTCGTCGGTGAGTGCGACGTTCTGCGCTGCAGTCGAGATGTATCGTAGCTGAAGCCCGAGGCAGTCGCCCGACCCTGTCGGTCGTGATCTCTCTCGCGCTGCATGTTTTCTACGCTTCGAAGAGCCTCGTCCAGTCTTTGGTGTGTCGGGCGGTCCTGGGCGTCGAAGTAGATCGCCGAGACCATGTCGGCTGCTGCTCTGCCCGTAGGAGTGTCCGCACCACCATCATATCGGCCGCTGAAAGCTCGCGACTGGTCTGAATTGTCACGACTGAAACTTGGGGGTGAATTGGGAGGTCGAGTCGGGTTTCCTGATCTGGCTGCCCCGCCACCACTGGAGCCACCACCTCGAGCACTTCTGTTTGCGGCGGCGTTGTTCTTTTCCATGGGCGTCCGACAGACTGGGCAAGTGTTGTGCTCCTTCAACCATAGGACAACACAATCCTCATGGAACCAGTGTTTACATGGAAGAAATACAGCAGTCTCCCCGATTTTCATCTCGTCTATACAAATCGAGCATTCTGCTGTCTCTTCTGGTTCCAACATCTGCTTGTCCACTGTTCTGCGGTCCAGCTTATGCAAGGCTTCTTCTGATGCTGGAGGTGCAGCGTTTGATTGCGGATTCACTTCCATGAGCTGTGTGATAATACGATCGAGGGCTTCTTGAGAATAGACAGCGTCTCCCATCATGGCATTCGCGGGGTTGAAAAGGCTAAGAATTTCCTGTAAACCCCTGGCTAACCCGAACTGAGGGCCAGCCTGACGGCCATGCTCTCCAGCTGCTGCCGGGGGCGACAATTCCCCCATGATATTAGAGAAGATGCTGTGCATAGAGTCAGTTTGTCGAACGATGGCGAAAGAGTACAGGAGAGAGAGACCAGGAAAGAGACCAGGAGAGAGGGGGGGAATGCTCGACGGTGAAGATGCATAAAAGGTTTCAATCAAAACTCACGCCTGGAAGGGATCGGCACCTCCATGATTGTGATGGTCACTGCCGCCCTCCCGATTTTCACCACCCTCATTACCCCGTTGAGGACCCAGAGCTGGACTAGAAAATATAGTGACTGAAGCCGTGCCGCCGCCAAAGGTGCCGGAGGTGAATGTCGTTCGTTGCATCCGGGGGCCCGCGAAAGTATCATCGTTTCCGCGGCCGGACAGACCAGAGCCTCCGGTCCGTCTGGGCTGCCCCGGGGGCCCCCCCGAGTGCCCAAAGTTCTGGATCATGTCGTAAAATCGCTCAAAGACCGGGTCCATGGAGGGATCATGATGTCTCTGCTCTGAACCACTCCGGGTACTTCTCCGAAAGTGGAAACCCTGCGGGCCCACGTGCTCTTCAATATCTGCTTCATCGGGGTCTGAGTCGTCCGCATATCGTAAGGGTGGGAGACCCGGCGAGGTTGAGTTGGACGATGGCGCAATGTCGCGGGGATCGTTTTCGGGACTTATCTAACAAGAGTGGTAAGCATTACAAGTTTCATCTACGAGGTCAAATGGGTCACCGGCCGCATACGATTTCCGTTATGTCGCTTTCGCATCTCGAACATATCAACCCGTGGTCATCGCGGTACCATTCGTTTGAGCAGGCGTGGCAGTAAACTACCTCGCGGCCGGCGTTGGCGTCGAGATGGCCGCCATGCGAGCCTCCAGATGCCATCTGGGCGGCCTGGCTACGCTGGTACGCTGTGAGGGCACTAAGTCCTAGGCCTACAGCGAGGCCAGCGAGTCGTAATGCACGAAACGCCAGAATGAAGGTGATGACGGAGTGACAAATACGATTGTTGATGTTATTGCCAAAGACGATGGCGCTCCTCACGCCCGCCAACAGTCGTCGACAACAAAGGACGGCTTCGGTCGGGAACGGCGTAGAAGCAGATGGCGGTCGGTGGAATTCAGAAGCGTCCACACCGTTGCTGTCGTTGCTGTCGTTGCCTTGAAAGAACGGACCGGCGTCAGATATGTATAGGGGTTGGAGTCACGAAGTATCCGATTGCAGGAGAGAAACATAAATAAAAAGTGTCGGGCGTCTGTTCCTGTTGTGAAGGTCAGTATGTCCATCTAGGTAGGCAGAAAAAAAGGTCGGTAAGCGGTGGAAGGAGTGAGAAGGGTGGAAGCGGAAAGAATGCATGCAGAGGTTTCGTCATACCCGCGCCACGCCATGTGAAATGAGAGATATCTTGGGCGAGGCGACCGCAGAAGGACAAGCTGCGCCGGTCAGACGGGGAAGGCGGTTTGTATACCTACAATCCAACAATGCTACAACAACCATGAATAAGAGCACCAGATCACTCAAAGCGTGCGTGGAGCCAAGGATGGTGACGTTTGTCAGCCAGACAAGTGAATCACCCTGGCCGAGATTCCCGTTATCAGGGGACCTAACCTAGGGTAGCGCGGAGATGCGCAGCACATGCAACCGTTTTGAAAAACGCCTACTCCGTACGGATTAATAAACGCCTTATCATTACTCCGTACGTCCGTACTCCACTCCGCACACCGTGCTGCTCTACAACGCCAATGCGCCTCCACGTTCAGAACCACTGCAAGAAAAGTGAATCACAACAAAGCAAGACGGTCATTGGTGATTAATATCCCCCCCCCCCCCAAAAAAAAAGCACAGCATTTGGGTCTGTTCAAAATATTTAAACACATCAAGGTTCCCCAAATCCCCCCCTTCATGAGAGGGTTTCCCCCGAAACTTACCCCCAGTTTACCACGAAACCTTCACTCCTGAGGTTTTCCCTGTTCTGCCTTCAATTGATCCTCCTTATCCCACTGAATCAGCTGTCTCGACCAGCTGTTCCCACCCAAGAGTTAGTAACAATGCCTTCTCTGCCAAACTGTAGAATTCGGACGTCAGTCATGAACGTACTATCGGCTGGGATGCCACTCGCCGGGCTCGGGCTTGCGCGCCCACGTTTCCCTCTCGGCACTGAACTTCCATGTCACGGCTACGATGCCAACGAGCACACCGGCTGCGACAAAGGTGTTTGCTCTCCAGTTGCCGGGCTGGGCGTACCAACCACCTGCTGGTGACCAGACGTGCTTGGGGTACCTAGATCGATCCGAGATGATTCCCAGTTAGAAGATTTCGGATCTTTCCTCGAGTGACATCGGGCCAAGAGGCATGTCTCTGGTGGCTGGCCAAATTGGTCACAATGGAAGGATAACTGGGAAAACCCGTCCGCTGGTGACAACTTACGGAACTTTTCCACCACCGCCCTATGAGTACGCCACAATGTTAGTTTTGTCGACGAATTCCTCGCAATTGAGTCATCTTACCATTTCAACGTTCTTGTCAACGGACGTGTGAAAATGAAATGGAAATATGCGACCTGCGTCTTTTGAGATGCTCTGGTTGGGTCCTGTAGCTGCAGTAGTTCCGGAGACACGAACAGAAGCCGAGCCCCACGGTCCGAGAATTATTCCGGGTCTTCGTTGTGGGCAACCTTGAAGCTTGCCCAAAAAAAAACAAAGACGGAAAATGACCCTCTCAGGACTCAGGAGTGCTCGCTCGCTCACACGACTGACTGACTCTCTCTGTGCCTTTGCCTGGGGCCACGATACGTTGAGAAGAAGTATCCAACTTTTTTTCCCCTTCCCGCGACTACCATTCGGCCTTGAATTGAAGATTGCATCCTGGGAACAGCGGCACACCTCACAACCGCCGCACGCATCAGGGTTGCTTACCTTTCTATTTACAACACATTTGTCCAGGCAGTCAAAGAAAGAGAAATCGCCCAGTCTTCTCTTTCGAATTTTTCTATTCCTCCATACAGGAGGTGCGGTCTCCTGGTCCTCGAAGATGAAGAGATTACGAGCATCACAATGGAGTGGCAGACGACTGCTTCAAGCCCGCTCCGGAGCTTCCTCTCTCCCGGTCCGACAAACTCTCTTCCAGTCCATCCGATGCCAATCCTCGGCAGCCATTGCGCCTGAATTCGCACAAGACATTGTCGGCGACCAATCCACATCATTGCCACCGCGAGTCTCCCTGCCCTCACCACCCCCCGAACGAAGTCTCGAGTCGGCAAAGCTCGCGGCGCTGCATGCGCGATTGGCGCTGTCCACGAAAATACCGTTACAGACGATTGCGCGAGCGCTCATTACGCCATCGGCCGATGCGAACGGGAACTTCAACAATTCGAACCTGGCCTTCCTGGGGAGCACCATTATCAACTACCATGTTCTCGAGTACCTCGTGTGCAAATGGCCTCGGCTACCCATGGCCGTTCTGTACGAGGCACTGAGGGCGTATGCTGGCCAAGAGTCTCTCCATCAGGTTGCTCGTCGATGGGGCGTAGAAGCCGCCGCCGCTCCCGGCGAGGAGGTCGACCCCGGATTGCTGCAGTGGAAGCCCGAGGGCGAGCATCTGGTCAACACCCGATGGGGCTACGTTCGTTCCGAAGTGGAGAGGAATAGCTCATACAGACGTGGCGTGAGCAGTCGAGTCGTTCTCGATGATGTCTTTGGCGACGCGTTGAGCAAGCCCGAGAGTGCGGGCCAGGAGGGCCATGGAACTCTTCAAAACGATGCGTTCGGATCCTTTGTTCAGGCCGTCGTTGGCTCTATCTACACCCACTGCGGCCGCGAGGCCGCCAAGTCGTTCGTCACATCACACATACTATCGAGGCAGTTGGACCCCTCATCGCTTTTCCAGTTTCAGCTGCCGACCCGCGAGCTGGCCATGCTCTGCGCGAGAGAAGGATTCGAAGCCCCTGTGGCCCGCTTGGAGAGCGAAACTGGTCGGAGGTCAAGGACACCAGTATATGTCGTTGGCATCTATAGCGGCAAGGAGAAGTTGGGAGAAGGTGCTGGTCCCAGCCTGGATATTGCTAGACGCAAGGCTTCAATGAACGCTCTGAAGGCTTGGTATCTATACAGCCCGGGGAACAAGGTTCGTGTACCGAGTGACATGATGGAGGAAGGCGCAAAGGCTTGGAAGGCGCCGCACATTGATATCGGCGAGATCATCTAAGTAGGTACTTGAGCAGATTTTGTTGTAAACTAGTAGATGAAGTTGGTGGGCAACAAGAAAAAGGCCCCTGTACATTAAAATACACTCTAGAACAAATGGCCTTCTAAAACAAAACACAAGAAAACTCAATAGTCTCCTCCAAGGAGAGTCTAAAAAAACACATGTGCCTTGGCCATGCTCTTCTACTGATATCAGCACTTATGCTCTATCCCACCACTAGTCAACTCCCTGGTACAGCTTCGCATGAAAGGAAGGAGTCATATAAACAAGAAAGGGAGAAAAGTACTTTTACCTATGCCTACTGTATGGTTCTAAAAAAAGAAAAAGGGGGGCTGGAATGTGTGAGCTTTGTCATCAGCTGGCGATCGCTAACAAATTCGGCGCCTCGTCTCTAGCCAACTTATTGTCAGCCTGCTCGCGCAAAGATTTCTTCCTCTCGTACACAGCCCTGACTGTAGATCGAATCTGTTCTTTCCCCTCATTGTAGTTGGCGCGTGCGAGATTGACTACGCTGTCGATTTGTTCTGGCGTATATACGAAGTTCCATGTGCTGAGGAAGTCGCTTGTGCCGGGAGAAATATCAGGGCCCTTGGGGTTGGTCAGAAAGGGGAGGTACACGACAGCGAGACCGGCATCGGGCTCCCTGATTTGCCATCTGTTGGTCTCGTTGATGGCTTTGGCAGGCGGAGGGGGCTTGGGCGACCGTTCCTGGGTGGTGCCAACCCAGACGGTGCAGTATCCCAAATCGCCAGCCCGTTCGTTTCCAGGATCGTATTTTGCGTCATGGTCCTCATTGCTGTCGTTGGCATCATCGTTGGAAGACTTGCTGTCGGCGGTTTTGCGGAGAGATTCCTGGTTGCGCTTGGCTTGTTGGATGCGTTCATCTGCTTCTTTCCATGACCTAGCTTCGGCATCGACTAGCTCCTTGGTGGTTTCTTGGACAGATTCACCCGGTTTGGGCCAGCCGATTCCAACGGGCCAGCCTTTGATGCCACGCTGGCGAGCGTACCCGTCGGCAACGGAGAGCCAGTTGTCCGTCTGAATATCGGCAGAAGCATCGAAGGCGACGAGAATTTCAACATCTCGACCGGGCCGGAGAAGAGGATAGATGGGCAAGTTGTTGGACATACCGGCGTCCATGAGCTGGATGTGCTCCTGTTCGTATATGCTCCTGGGTGTAGTACTGGGCAGCTTACCGTGCATTTGATATGCAAAGTTGGGAATAGTGGCGGGATCAATGGGGTGGACTTTGCTCAGATCATCGTCTCGGCCGGAGACATAGTCATCGATGCTGGCTAGTCCCTTGATACCGAGAATCACGGGTTTGACCTCTTTGTAGTAGTGGCTCAAGGTGGCACAAAAGGCGCTTCCGAAGATGCCCATAAGCAAAGGTACCCTAATTTCTGGAAGATGGAATCCGTTTTGCAGTGGCACATCTTTGCCGTCCTTGAACTTGCGGCCCATGGCCCACGTTGGAACACCAGCACCAAACTCCTCACAGAAAAATTCGTAGGGCGTGATTTCGTACCATTGAAACCAAGGGCCGTCCTTGGTTACCTTCTTCTCCACCTCAGTCGGCTCTCTTTGCGTCGCCTCGACCTCGGGGATCTCGTGGCGAACGACTGTGTAGATAGGCAATGGACGGTCTCCGAACTTGACAGCATCGCGCTGATTGGACAGTTTAAAGTCCAGTCCGTTGACACCGAGCTCACCTTTAGGTACGAGCAGTCGAGCGCCAAGCAATAACCCATAGATATCAACCAATCCAAAATCTGCCTTAGGATCGCCCCTGAGCTTCTCCACGAGACCAGTGAGGAGATACTTACTGGTTGGCAATGAAACCAGAGATTGGAAGGCGACTGGGGGATATGCGATGTGAATGTTGATTCGCGCCTTCAGGTGTTCTATCAGCCTCTTCATGCTTCCGCCAGTGATGGAGGAGTTCAGGAGAGCCTGTAGCCAGCAAGAACCACTGACACCCGCCGTATACGTGACGCAATCAAACAGGCCGTCTTCTTCTGTAGCAATCAACGATCCAGTGCCAGCTACGAGGGCGCGCAAGCCGCCCCCTGAACCACACATGGCGATGGTTGGGACATCGTCTGGATGAATGTCGTTTTCCTTGAGACCGAGGTATTTGGCCAGAGCCACCCGAGTTACCCGTTTTCTTCTGGACAAGAACTCGCGCTCATCGTCGCAGAGCTCGGAAGACACGCGGACCTGGGCTGTCCAGGCGATCTCAGGGTTGATCGCTGGGTCGTGCGCCTCCTCCCAAATCTCGTCCGCCAAGGAGCCTGGAGCCATGGAAAGTTCTCTCTGGAGCTTCCTTAGATATCCTGGAACAAGTTTGGACCAATCCGGAAGAATCATGTTGACAAGTTCATCAGAGAAAAAGGCCCATTCGGTATCGGTAATGAGGGCGATATTTTCAACACGTTTTACGAAGCTGTCCCATGCAGTCCCGGACTGTGCCTCGGTCTGGGCCGTCCCATCCCCATCGCCATCCCCATCGCCAACCTCATTCTTATGTTCATTTGATCTGCGATAATATGGTATGCCTTTGTGTTCTGGCGGAACGAGCTGTGCGAATTCTTGCGAAGGATAAAGCCACCACACAAACAAGGTTCCCGCGATGATGGTGACAGGTAAGCTTGCGCCTGAGCTGGTAGATTTCTTGGAATGGGAGAAAAAGTTGTGGCGTAATTTGGTGTGCCCCAACGAATCTGTACGTCTGCTTCCGATTCTTACAGAGGAGTTGAGCGTCGGTAAAGACTTCCTGACGTTGTGGAAGCGCTTCATGATAGACCACGGGGAAGGGGGGAAGCAACAACCAGTAAATCAGCGCCAAAGGATTCAATGTCCAGGTTGGCACAGGATTGGTGTTACATCCACACATGTGTTGAGGCCGAGTTGCTTTCAATCCAGATTCATGATTTTTGCGGCCTGCATTGGCTGTATTCTAGCCAAGCAAAAGACAAATAATCGCAGTCCAAGTTTGACACGGGATTTGGATTGATCGCCGGTTTGTTCCTGGTGGTCTGGATGCGCCGACGGCTGGTTCTCATTGGCTTATGTCATGTACGTCATTCGGAGCCCCACTTTAATGTATTGCATTTGCATGAAGCTGTCACGCAGCTACATGTAGGCCAAACGGCCAAACGGCCAAAAACGACCCTAATAGTAGCTGCGATCAACGAGCATATATAAGCTAGCTCAGTCAACTGTTACGGGACACTCAGCAACTCCAGCGATAAAAATGGCTATGTGCTCTGGCAGCACCATCTTCCAAGGCTTCCGTTCTTTATCATATCAATGCACCTGAGATCTCGCAGTACTCATCCTCATTGTGTACTTCCTGTGCGGCATGCTTCGCAGCCCGATCCGCCACCGCGTTGAATTCTCTCGGAATTCTCCAGAATTGGATTTTCAGACCCCAAGAATCCCATCGTTCCACCTCCCCGAGGAGCATCTCCCACAGATCCTTATTTTTCACCACTCCAGTTGAAGTTGACGTTCTCCACCCGTTACGTAGCCAAGTCCGAGCCCATTCAGTGGCACCTTTGGCCACGTATTCGGAGTCAGTTGCGAATACTAGTGTCTTGAATCCTTCGCCTGTCCAGTGTCGAAAACGAAGGGCGGCGAGTATAGCACGTAGCTCAGCTCTGTTGCTTGTTTGATCGGACGGGTCCCCAAATGGTCCTTTGTTCTCAAGCCGGCCTGATACGTGCCCACGCGACTGGTCCGTGGTTGGCTTGAGGACGAATGCCCATCCTGCCCTCGCGTTGGCCTGTCCATTGTACAGACAGGCGCCATCCGCATATATCAACATTTGCTACGGGTCATCAAGGCGTATGTATCGAATCGTCGCACGATGGCAGGTGCTTGGTGGGAACAGCACATCAGGGGTGACATCCACGGCCGGTCGAACGAACATGGTGGGGAAAACGCGTCCTGTGCCTTTCCTGATGCTGAACATGTGCTCTGCCTCATCTCCCAATGCTACGTCTAGGTACTCCACTCTCTGTGGACGACGGACCATTTGTCCATTGGGAAGTACCGCAACAGGGTTATCGATTTCCTCCTGTGAAGGCATCATGTAAAATTAGCGATGAGGCGGAGGTCAATTGGGATTTGTCATGAGGAAGGAAATTGTTGCCAAAATGGCCACGCCATAAATGAAGTGGTCTTAAATCCTGTTGGATATTGCAACCTCACATCTTGGCAATACTTTCCTCGCTACGCTAGATTGCTTTATTGGGGAAAGCGAAGCGATCCAGGGCCTGATTCTTTCCCTGATTGAAGCATCTGCGGAGGTTATTAAGGAAGGGAGCTATGCGTGGCAGCTTCCCGCTTTCCCCCCGCTTTCCCTCTGTTGGATATTGCAGCCTCGCATCTCAGGCATCACTTTCAGAAGCAGGCATCCGTATCGCGTTTGTTGTCGTGATCCGTGCTGTGCTTCGTTTGTTGATCAAACCTTTCATTGATCAGGTTCTCTGTTCATCTTTGCTCTTTGTTGATAGATCTTGAAGCTTATATATAGCTTCCATTTCCTTCCAATAGATTTCCTAGCTAGTCCATCATTATCATCTTCTCTTTTCATCGCTTGCATCATCTCACACCCTCTTAGAGATTAAAAGAGGGCTATTCTATGGAGATATCTCTTCTTATTAGTTAGACACAAAATACTCTTCAGCCACCGGCTAAGAAAAGATTTTCCGCCTCTCTTAACCGCTTGACTGCTTTTGGGGGGGGCAAGGAGGAGGAGCCCGCCGCAGGCGCAAGCTCGCCCCCGGCAGGGCTCCCGGAGGGAATAGAAAAGCTTGACTATCTGAAAATAATTGAATTTAATGATGCGGCGTATTAATGATGCGCAGTATTGGCAATTAATTCGCGATCGCAGATGCGTGGGGGTGGTAGTGGTGTTGTGGTTGAATTGTGCAAAGACTTGCGGCACATTGCTTACTTTCTAAGGGTTCTTTTAACGCGCGCCAACAAGAGGTAAAAACGATTCACGCCATGTATTAATGGCTAGGGTGACATGCACTTTGACTACATGTAATTGTCATTGGGAAAAAAAACGGAAGTGGATAATAGTTAGCCCGGGCGAATACCGAAGCATTCCCTGCGCCTATTACGATGCAGATAAAGTCGGGCAGCCATAAGGACCTTATTTCCAAGCTTCCGTTATTAAGAAGCTCTGGAAATATGCTCCGTAGATAGATAGATAAATCTTTCTCTCCCTTCCATAGCTTCTTTGATAGAGTTTATCCATGTCATTTTCACTGATGCACAGCCCGCCCGCCTGCGAAATCGTTACGGTCAAGTGCAGGGCGGTGGATTTCAGTCAGGCTTGGATGGTGCGCCCGTGAAGAAAGAAAACAAGGCAAGGAATGAAGCAATGTACATAGATTTTACTGGTATCACTTGATATCGAATATGGTGCCAGCCCTGGGAACAGAGAGCGGGCGGTGAGCCAAGCTCTTCACAGCACCAAGATAAGATTTTCACACTAGTTAGGCCGATTGGCAAGGCGGCAGAATTTCCGCTTTTTTTTTCTTGGGTGGATGCGGATGCCATCGTCAATAATTGCCAACCAACCTATCTCCAAAGCCCTAGAACCGACCTCAAGCAACTTCAATCTCGCTTCTTCGTGCATGAGATCAAGGTAAGGTCAATCGATCACCGGCGAACCGGCGAACCGGCACCTTCAACTGCGGCCCCGCGGCGATGACTCCAGTCTCCTCCATTTCTTTTTTTTTTTTCATGCGCGCGCCGTCTCCGACCCCGCCACTTTTCTTCTCCCAGCTCTTCTCTGCTTTCTTTGACATTCAGCTCGCGCATGTTACTGACGTTCTGTACTGAATTCAGAAGATAATCGCATTTTTATTCTTGCATCGTTCTAAAACTAGACTTTTCCTTCTCCAAGCCGACCAAAATGAGCGAGGCGGAGGCTACCACCAAGCCCGCCGAGGCCACTCCTACGCAGGACCAGGCCGCTGCTCCTGCCGCTGCCGCTGCTCCTGCCGCTGCTCCTGCCGCTGCCGCTGAAGCTGAAGCTGAAGCTGAAGAGACTTCTACCACGATCAAGACTATTGCCAAGATCGATCACGAGAATGTCAACAAGAAGAAGAAGAACAACAAGTTCGATCCCAGTGTTCGAGAGGTGACGGATGACCCCGTTGCTATTCGCAAGCAGGTAAGTCAGCATCCCGCACATCAGCCCAGTTCTTTCCTGCCTGATTGCTTCTAGCCCTGGAAACCGGCTTCTATCCCTCAAGATTGAGCTCTTCCTCTGTGAAAACCCCACTTACTGAGAACACCGCTTCAGGTCGAATTCTACTTTGGCGACTGGAACTTCCCCCAGGACAAGTTCATGTGGGAATCATGCGGCGGATCAGAAAACAAGCCCATACCCATCTCCACAATCCACTCTTTCAAACGCATGCGCACCTTCCAGCCCTATAGCGCCGTCGTCGCCGCCCTCCGAGACAGCAAGGTCCTCGAAGTTTCGGGCGAAGAAGGGTCCGAGTTGATCAAGCGCAAGACCCCCTACAAGCCCATGTCTGAGGGGACAGCCAAGGTTGAGGCTTCCTCAATCTACGCCAAGGGCTTTGGTGATGAGAACCCCGACACGCAGTTCGATTTGGAGAGCTTCTTCGCTCAATTCGGCGAGGTCAAGGGCTTGAAACTGCGCCGCACAAACGGGGGCCTGTTCAAGGGTTCCGTGTTTGTCACGTTTGCGGATGAGGAAACGGCCAAGAAGTTCATTGCTGCCGAACCCAAGCCCACCTGGAAGGGTAACGACTTGAAGATCATGTCCAAGAAGGAGTACTGCGACGAGAAGAGTGAATTGATCCGCCAGGGTAAGATTGAGCCCAGCGCTCCTCAGCCGCCCAGATTCTACGAAGGCAAGCAATCTGGCGCCGAGTTCAAGGGGCGCAACAACCGAAATCAGGGTGACTGGAAGAAGAGACGCGAGCAGGACCAGAAGAACAGATTCCGGGGTGGTCGTGGAAGACGAGGCGGCCGTGGTGGCCGAGGTGGCCGAGGAAGAGGCGGTGGCCGTGGAGGACGCGAGAACGGTGACCACACGGACAAGACCTACGAGAGGTGAGTTTATTTCTTTGCCTCCCCCTTCAATGTCCTTCATCTCCGACGGTGTTGCGTACATGGACCGAAGAACGCTAACGTACCCTCTAGCGGTCCACCAACCATCCAGTCTACCGCTGAAGACAAGGAAAGCAACGGCAAACGAGCTCGCGAGGAAGATGGTGGTGCTAGCGAACCCGCAGCCAAGAAGGTCGACACCAAGGAAGAATCTACTACGGAGGCATGAAGAGGATTTGGTAATGTCCCAAATACATGACATTGATACCTAAGGGAGAGGGCGAACAACAGACAGAAAAGGCGTCAGAGGTTGTGTATCAGTATGTGAATTGTTCAGGCGTTTTGACTGCTGATTACTAGGTTGGAGCATGGAAAAACCAGCGAAGGATAATTCTACCTGTCGGATTTGAGATACGAGCCACATATCATACCATAGGCTTGCATGTCAGCATTGGATGATTCGTAGCAATGTATGAATCGACTTGTCGATGGACGTAAGGCTAAACTGGATTGAATGTGAAAGTCAAGGTCACCGGTGACCAGTCATGCACCCACCTTGAACATGGCAATGCCCAGGTGAACTGTGAGCAAGCATTGGCACCAAGCTAGGCAGAAGTCGTTCTCAACGAGGCAGATATCCTTTGTTACTCGGCGTCGGGACGAATAGAAGGGGTTTTCCTCCTGCAGGAGACGTACCGGCGCCATCACTTGTTGCTTCGAAGGGCTTGGACTGAGACTGTGGAGAGCGGAGGACAGCGATTTTGAAAAAAAAAAAAGTTGTTGTTCGTCTGTGCCAGACCAGAAGTATTGTGTTGTGTTACCCCTTTCGAAAATTTAAACAGAATAGTCCATCTTCCTGTCCCCAACAACGCCCCAGAACTCCTCGACCAACTCCCTCTGGCCCTCGGGCGCCCCCCTCACAGCCAAGTACACGCGCGATTCCAGCTCGGGATGCCAATGGCCAGGATTGCCACTGACCATGACGCCGCCCGCCTCCTCGAGGAGGCACCAGCCGGCGCAGACGTCCCACGCCCAGCAACCCCCCTCCCAGTAGGCGTCCATCTGGCCGGCCGCCACGGCCGCCATGTTGAGCGCGGCAGAGCCCAGGGACCGCAGCGAGTGCACCATGGAGCCCCCCGTTTCCCGGCTGGCGGCCAGCTTCCTGAACACGTCCGTCTTGAGCTCGAAGTTGGGGCCGTCCCGGCCGGAGCCCCATTCCACGGCCACAAGGCACGTGCCCAGGCCGTGGAGCGGACGGGGGCACTTTGCGAGGGGGAGCCTCCGGGGCGCGCTGCCCTTGATGCGAGTCATGTGCGCGCCCTTGCCCTTGATGGCCGTGAACAGCACGTCCTGCCAGGGGTTGTAGATGACGCCGACGGCGGGCGCTCGCCCGACTGCCAGGCCGAGCGAGACGCAGGCGTTTGGGAAGCCGTGGATGAAGTTGGTGGTGCCTGTCCGTTGCTTTTGCTCAGTATGTAGGACGGAACGTTGTACCCCCCCCCCCTTTTTCATTTTTTCGCTGCCTATACATGGATGGATGAGGGGGCGCAGCTCGTACCGTCGATGGGGTCAACTACAAAGGTTGGCTCGGGGCCAAGCCTCATGCCGGGCTGGTACGTCTCCTCGCCCATGAAGGAGACGGATGGGAACGACGTCGATAGTCGCGTCGATACCATCTTTTCCACGGCTCGATCCGCCTCGGTGACGATGTCGACGGCTGCAAAAAGGTGATGACGATTGATGTTTCAGCCTAGATTGCTCACTCTCTCTTCCGCCCCCCCCTCGGGGTGGCAGAAGGATGAAAAGAACGTACAATTGACCTTCGTTCCCGTGTCGAGGTCGGCGGGGTTCGCGGCGAGAATCATTCGGCCGGCCTCGTAGGCTACGGCCACCATCTCGTCGTGCACGGCTTGGAGGTCGAGACTCGCCATTTTTGTCTGTTGCTCTTGAGTGTCCTTGACGTTGTTGACGTTGGGGGTTTCTGGTGAGTTTTTGAGTTTTGAGGGGTAGCGGATCTACAATAAGGAAGGATACATACGTTTGGCGGGGGTGACATCGTCAAAAGGCCACCCACCCACATGAGCGCTTGGCAATTGCGGGTCGATTCCGCTCAATGACGCCAAAGTCAGTACAACGTAGGAACAACGTAGGAGTATTAGTAGGTATTAACATGGGCCTAGAGGGTCCTTTATGGTGTGCTAATTCTTGGGTCCAGGTGCAGCTCTGAATAAAAGAGGTTGCCGCTTTTGAGGGCAAGCGATCAAGTCGCGAGTCACAGCATGACTGACACCTGGAAGCACATGCAATCAGTGAATTGCACTCCGTGTAATCCGTAGTCCACCGTATCAATCATCAATTTGTCCAATTGAAACGCCATCCCCTGGTTCAAATCAAAAGGCTGCCTATGTGATTGATGGATAGAAATACAGCCTCATAACACAAAAGTTCGTCTGCTACCTCGTCCTTTCTTCATGAACTGTCCCAGGATCGAGCAGCTGAGAATTGATTGTTCAACACGCTGCTGATATACCATCCCAATATCCACCTTCATGTCAGCCCACATCAAGTTGCATCTGACCATAGTTCGCCAGGCGTCTTTTTTCCAAATCTCTCACACGTTCTCTCTAAAAGTAGATCTTTTGTCCGTAGGGCTGCTGCCCGCACTGCCCGCACTGCCCGGCTCAACTCCTTTTGAGTTGTGCTTTTTCGCAGCAGCGGTATCAATAGGTCGAGGGCTTACCCCTCGCAAACTCGAAGCAGCATCGTCGTCGTCAAAGGGGTTCTTGCCGTGAGCTCCGCCGGTGCCACGGCCGTGACGACCATGCTCTTCGTCGTCGTACGTGGCGCCAGGCTTCGTGGCGCCAGGTGTGGCAGCGAGGCTCAGATTGTAGCTTCCCCCGCCACTGTACTCGGTTGGATCACCGTGTCTTCCGAGTTCCGGTTCCTCGAGATAGCCGTACCCGTCGGCCTCGTGGCCT
Source organism: Epichloe aotearoae (assembly GCA_000729855.1). Taxonomy (NCBI): domain Eukaryota; kingdom Fungi; phylum Ascomycota; class Sordariomycetes; order Hypocreales; family Clavicipitaceae; genus Epichloe; species Epichloe aotearoae. The sequence continues at coordinate 132,947 of JFGX01000025.1, forward strand.
ACGCGAGCATCCCAAGCTTCATCGGGATCGAGCGGGCCAAACCCGCGGCGTCCGGCCGCGCCGCCGTGAAGAGGCTGCTCATATGCACCCGCCGCTGACCGATTGTTGTTTCGGTTCTTGACCTTGCGCACTTGGTCGTTGACCCAGCCGACGATGCCGCCCGTAGCTGGTTGCGGCGGGCCGTACGGACTTTCGTTTCGTTTCCATGGCAGGTAGGAGGAGAGACCCGGCGGTGGCAACTATGTTTTAGGAGACCAGAAAGAGACATTAATTACCATCAGCTAAGTGAGGCAGATGGAAGCGACCGGAAGGCGGGAGGGGGGGGGCTGGCGAAGGAAGGACGTACGCCTAATCTGCGCGCGCGCATCTGAGTAAAGACCATCCAGCCGACCGCCGCCGCAATCAGCAGAACGACGATGGCGATGATGAAAACTCCAGCCGTGGAGACCATCGTAGAAAGGGCTCGTGATGAGTTTTGCCTAGGATGCGATGGCTGAGCAGTGGTACGAGATGGGGCGCTTCCGTGCGCCAGGGAGCGCAACAGGTTCGGGGGGTGAAGAAGGATTGATGCAGGCGAAGGAATGTGACGTGACGTTGACGTAGACGTAGACGTTTGGGCGCAGGTGAAGTGCGACAGGAATCACAAGATTCAAGTCGTGCCGTGCCGTGCCGGGCTTGGTTTGGCCTGGTTTGGCGTGAGAGCGAGTTGGACACGCGGAGACGTTTGATGCAGATGGGGCCAAGTGGTGCCACTAAACATATTGACAAGGAAGCTTGCAGCCAGCCAGTGGGGTTTGCCAGAGTCAATTGCCTTGTCCGTACGGATTACGGAGTACTGTGTTATTTATTTATCAGGGCCTCATGTCGTTCATGTGCGAGAAATTAACAACCAAAGTCAAGAGGCAAATCCAGAGGCAACGGCCAAGCGCAATCAATGCGAATACTACCGTCTGGAAATTCACTCAAAAAAAAAATCATGCGCGCCTCCGCTAACACTGATCCCAGTGACCGCCATTCTTTGCAAAGTCCAAGCCCTTCAAGAAATCTTCCACCCTGCACCGGCCCAGCTTGTCTGCCTTGCATCCCTTGGGGGGCACGACTCTGTCGTTTACCAGCACTCTTACTAGCTCGTCGTCGTCCTTTCCGCAATACATCTTCTCAACGTACATTCGCGCACCAAATGGCACGGTCCAGGAGGCGGAATATCCATCTGCTTTCTTAGAAGAGACCCGGCGGTCGGTGGGGAGGAGGGTATCATTAGTGTATAGACCTAGTGCCCCATACACGGCCATGAGGGTGTTGTCATGGGTGAAGTCGGCATACAAGAGCCGGTTCAACGGGAACGTTTCCGGATGAGAATCAAGAGTTGCGTTTGTTGATGTCTTGTCCTTGATGGGAGCCTTGGTCAGACGCGAAATAAGCTCGTTGACATATCCTACGCCTTGGGTCGGCCCCAGTGGATTGGCAGGCCCATAGGCGTTCCATTTTTCCAAAGACTCGTAGTACTCGTAATCTTTCCACTCTTGCTTGGAGAATAAGCGGCAGAACGGGGATAATTGGGTCTTGTCCGAGGCCACCGTGTGAAACGGACACAGGTCCATCATGTACACGGTTTCCTCAAGATTCAACTTGGCGCCGGGGAGCTTCTTGTTGAGACGCTCCATGACTGGAGTGGCCCAAATTTTCCTCCAAGCTCTCTTGCTCTCGTCACCGAGGCCGGAGTCGGATCCATCCTCGAATGCTTTGCAAGATCCATGGTCCAGAGGGTTTTTGAATGCTTTGCCCTCGGGGATGACGAGAATGTCCGTCAGGTACTTGCCACCATCTTGGCCCTTGGCTTTGTAAAACCCTTGAATGAAGCGTTCTGCGGATGAAATGACCCTGTCGGAGCCAGATGCTCGAACGAAAGGATGGGTCGTCTCCCTGGCGAGCTTCTCGTATCGTTTGAAAAACTTCTTGCCCGACTTGATTAGCTCATTCTCGCCGTGCAAGGTGAGATCGTCGCTGCCCAGTGAGTAATTGTAGTGCTTGATAAAGTCGTAACCCTTGCCGTAGCCCTTGACGTCTCGTTGAATTCGCTCAATCAGACTCTTGTAGGCCTCGGATTTGTTCTTCGTGGGGTAGCGAGATCCGTGGCGTGACAAAACGGAAGCAAAAATGACTTTACAACCTGATGGCACATCTGGTTTGATTGAGCCTCGCGGGGCGGAGAAGTACGGCGAGTACTGGCCCCAATGTTTGTGGGAATTGAAGCGGCAGCTCGCGTTATTGACGCATGATTTGGTGTCTGTTCGATCTCGCCTGTCCGAGTATCAAGCCACATTAGGCCATATGTCAGCAATGTCCTGGCGTAAAGTTTGACGACATATCTGGTGGAATGGCGGGTCAGAAGACATACCCGAAAGCGAAACCTAGGAACAGGAATGCAGCCAGCAACATGATGGCCATTGAGAGCTTGAAGAACCTTGACCGGGGAGGACGTTCGTCGAAAACATGCTGTGCACGACCTCGATCCGTCACAGGTACCGGGATGGCTCTGTATTTATGGCTAGGTGTTGCCAGAGCCTTCAAAGAGGCGGCCGCGTTGATGATTTTGTCCATTTCTCTGCTCGGTCACCAGACGGGCCCGGCGTCCACCGATAGACATCTACCGTGATGAGGTAATTGAGGTTACGGGGGTGAATGCGCAGGAGCCAAAGCTGGCCGATCCGGAAGGAGACGTCTGGTTGATGTCGATTCTCTATAAGGGGAAGGTCGACAGCTCGACTCGTATTAGACCATCAGATCATGTCGAATGATCGGATGATCGGATGTTCGGATGTCCGGATGTTCTTTTCAGCAACTGTAAGATGACTGTAAGATGGGCTGCGAGCTGGATAATAAACAAGACTTTAAAAAGGGGGGGGGGGTGGTTTCTGTCCAAACCCGAACCCGAACCAGGCCAGGAACCAGGAGCCAGGAGCCAGGAGCCAGGAGCCAGGTCGCCGGCCCAAGCCCCTGCAACAGCAAGAAGGACCCCTAGCCCCACATGCCAGGGCGGCTGTGCCAAATTCCAATGTACATTACGGAGTACATACGGTACATACGGTACATACGGTACATACGGACTGCTCTGTACTCCGTAGTTCACGGGCCTTCGTCAGAGACTGCTTCAGGTTTCACCTTCCGCACAGGTGAATCGCCACGTCGCTTTGTGGACAAAATAGTGTAGATAGATGCTGCCCAGGCAAGCAAGTTTGCAGCTTGTATTCTGTTCGGCGAAGCAGTATTATGCCGCCGAATGTCAACATCTACATGTAGAATGGTAGGCTGGGAACCACTTCACGTCCGTCTCGTCAAGCTCGTAAAACATCCAACGCCGACGACAACCTAGACCAGAAACCAGACATCACCCCGACCGTCCAATGCCCCTCATTTCCACTCCTTTCCGTGAGCTTCCTTGCTTCTGAGCCTCGGATGGTCAAGGCTCATGTCCGTGTGTTCCACAAAGGAATTACATGACCCATCTCATCTGTGTTTCAGCAACTTGGGCTGAAGAGAGTCCCACGATTCTCCACGCATCCAGGCATAAGTGCCTTCAAAATTATGTACAGAATGGGTATCAGTCAATGATATACGTCTCCACCCAAGAGGGCTCTATTTTTCTGAAGTGAAAGACGCAAGGCCCCGCCTACATGGCGACGCCGATATGTGGCTTCCCAAGCCGTGCATCATCTTTGCCAAATGTTGCCGTACGCTCCAACGGCTGTTCGTCTTGGTTTTGCACCGGTGTGCTTCCTAGTGACCAGGTCTTTGGCACCACCGTCCGATCTTCATCCTCGGTGTGCCAAGTCGATATACTATCGAATGATTCATGACTGCGCCGCCCAGATGGTCCAGTCACAATCTGATAAAAGCCATTGTTGCCTTTGACCGGCTTCGATTCGTTCGTAATTGATTCAAAACTGGCATTCTTTGCCGTTTCTTGACCCGGAAACAACCATGTCGATACAGCGGAGAACGATTTCTTTTTCCGTAGAGGTGGTCGAAATACAAGAGGAAGAGGAGGAGGCAAAGGCCCATCATCGCATGTTTGGGGAACTCGAGACTTGCCGGCTTTTTTGCCTTCTTGAATGTCTTCGTGAACCAAGATCCTCTGACAGCTCGCAGTTTGCGGCCGCTGCATGTCCGCGTTCAGACGCTCGGCGAATGATGGAGCTGCTGGCGGCAGGGCCGGAATAGAAGGCATGGGCTCTAAGTCTGGATCTGTTAGAGCATGTCACGAGAAAACTCCGTCCCGCAGGCAACCCTTTGCCGAGGGGTAGCCTTTGTGGAGGTCGAAGGAACATACTGGGCATAGTATGGGCCATCGAGTGTGAGATCGATGGCCAACTACTGGCATAGAGGCTTTGTCGTTCGACTGCATCATCAATCTTCTTCTGTAAGTATTCCACTTCGATGAGAGCACTTGCGACACGCTCCCTGATAGTATCAACCTCGGGAGCAGTATAAGCTCTGGCCCGATATTTTGACTTGGCTGGAATTCGTGGTCGAAGGACGCCGTCCTGCGTAGTCGATGGGCTACCTACCAGCTGTCTCCGGGGAACATGAAACGACGTGGAGGAATGGCTACGCTGCCGAGACAACGAATGGTCCTGCTCTGACCGCTCAGCGCAATAAGCCGGCGGCGGTGGAGTGATTATGCTGGGAAACTCAAAATGGGGTAGGATTGGCGATATACGATGATCCGGCAAGTATATGCCAAGTTCCAAGGGATGGTACTTCTTCTCTAGCGTCACAAAGTCATCGGAAGCTGATTGACATGGCCTCGATAGTGATTGGACACGGGAAGAGCGCATGTCAAATTCGAACCGAAAAGAGCCTGACTGAACGTGTCGAAAGCCCGACGGTGCAGAGATGAGCGGCCGGCGCGATGAACTATCCGACCAAAATCGGCTCCTCCTTGTAAAGCTTGTGCGACTTGAGGCAAAGCTCTGTCTTGTGAGTCCTTGTGTTTTTTTCGGGTCGGAATCTTGAAACTCTGACTCAGAACGACCGACAGGCCTAGGATGAAAGGTTGGTTGGTTGTTTACAATCATTGATGCGTGTTTTTCGTTACCTGGCAAAGAGATTGACCGTCAGTGGCTCATTCGGGCAAGCATTTTTCTCAGGCTGCGGCAGCAGGAGAATAAAGACATGAGGAATGCAATGGCTCACATACCGTCAGGGAACTCAGGTTCGAAGCAAGAGCCAAAGGGAGTCAAGCAAACCATCATGGCTGAAAACCACAACCCTGAAGGTTCTGGGGGGGCACTGATCGAGCCTCTCATACTAGAGACAATATATAACAATGCCTTCCCGACATGCCTAGAACGTGTTCAAGAAGCGAGTGGAAAAAAGCGAAGAATAGAAAGAAATGTATGCAGCCCAAGAGGAATGACCGGCCAGCGATTTGAATAGTTGAGGAAAGGGTAGGTGAAAGAAGTCAACTCCAGGCAAAGCGTGGCATGTAAGCGGACGACGGTCTTTTTAGACAGGCACAAAGAAGCTACTGGATGAGATGAAAGGCTCATTTGGCCCAAGACACAGATGACAGAAAAAGCTCTGCTCGATGATGAACGGCAGCTGGGTCTGGATAGTTGATTGTTGAAGGTGCGCGACGGCGAGAGTTGATAGGCTGTGCATAGGCTGTGCTTGAACCATGGCCAACCATGGCCAACCATGGCCAGCCAGTCGGCGCTTCGAGGGGCTTCGAGCTACGGGGGCGCATCGTTTGCATCATTTGGCGCCACCCTCCGAGATTCAAAAGACCCACAAAGAGCGTCAGATGGTCAGTCGAGCTCAGCGAGTCGATGAGTTGCATCCGCCTCTGATGCCCACACCTTCGACACCTTCGACACCTTCGACCCCCTCGTCACAATATATCACACGAGTCTGTCGGCACATTGCCACGGGCTCCTCCCGTCGGGGTCGCGTGGTCCGCAGACATTGGCCGAGGAGCCCTGTTGTTCTTGTCCGCCACCAGAGCCGTGTTTCGACGCCAAGTGCTTTCTGGCCACGCCGCTCGTCCGTGAACATCCATCCCACTTGGCGACATGAAGGAATATTCCATGACAGGCAAGGTCCATTGGCAAAGCAATGCCTCTTTCGTTCCTCGTCTGCGCGGGACACCCTGTTGAATTTCCGTATTTGTTTACATTGCGAGGTTGGGACAGCCGCTGCAGGTGGTCCGTATCTTGCAAAGCACAATTTCTTTGGTTGGTATAAAGGTTGAACAAAGAGGCAGATGAGCACATACTCCGTACTGCCACCTCCTCCGTACATGGGCGAGGGGCTCTCTGTACACCATTGTCCGGTCAGGGTTGAAATGCTTGACTGGTAGACTGTGCCGCCCTCACCCTCGCACTGAAGCTATCTATGCATGTGTGTGGTTGTGTGTGGTTGTGCGTGGTTGTGCGTGGGTGTGCGTGGGCGTGTGTGGGCATGGAAAAGAAAAGACGCGCACCATCATGATGCTTTTGTCGTGAGCAACGTTGCGGTGCGAAGACGTAACATGTCGCAGTATCATGCAGTATGTGGGAGACCGTTGCCAGGATACGAATTGTTGAAAATGTTGAATTTACGAGATGCAACGCAGCACCGTCCGTTGCGCAGTTGTCGATAAGGCCTCGAAGACTGAGGTTTTGCACGAGACTTTCAATAAAAAAACGTCCTCGGAGCTGTACATATTCTGGTGGCTCTTTATTAATAAGCTAGGCTAGTACGGATTAGGGATTAAGCTAAGCTAGTAGGGATTTTGCCGCACAATCTAATCCACCTTGGGACAGTAAGGCAGCGGTGACTGCTGGCAGAACGACAAAATCTAAAGAAAGAGCAAAAAGAGCAAAAAGAGCAAACCCAGCGCAGACGCAGACGTAGAGGCAATGCCCATTCGAGGGCCGAGATTCGCAAATCTGAAATGGCCAAGCGCTCGTCTCAGGGAACGGATGGCGCTACAGCCTTCCGGAAGCGCCAGAAGCTCACCCAAGAAGTCCCAGTCGGAGAAGACGTGACGTCCAGTGAGCATTTGCGCGGGCTTCTTACCTTTGATCAAGACATGAGAAATGCTCGGCACGGTTTGTTCCTATTTCCCCCGACAAGATTTTACGGCGCGGCCGTAACTCATCACTGATGCTAAGAGGTTGTCAGGTCTTCAATCTCTCAAGAAGTTCCTCGACGACATCGTTTCCACCGACGAAGACCGACCGTCCAAGCTGGCACTCTTACAAGGATACTTGGAAAGCGTCAAGCCTCGAGACGCCGCCAGTGAAGATGCCATCCATGTGCAGGATATCATGGAGATGTGGTCTTTTGCCATTCAGGCCAATGACGAGGGCGTCATGTCAGCTGTAGTGGTTGTTCTCGCTCTTCTTCTTCAGATCATCTCCGACTCGCTACATCTTGTCCCGTACGGTAACGGAATCTGCCAAACTCTGCTCCAGGAACCACAGCTCAAAGCGATAGCGAAACATCTCGCCTCCGAGAAATCCAAAGGTTTTATTATTTCCCCAACACTACGCCTACTGCGCGAGGCTGTGTGCTTAGATGGGGGTGCTTACGCAAAACGTTTCGTTCGAGCTAGGACCTATACCTTCACAGCGCTGGGAAGAAATCTAGAGGTTGGCCACATGGGAGACAACCAGGAGGATGCCAGAAAAGCTTCAATCAGAGCCAATGCCGTGCGATTCTTTCTAAGCTGTCTGAAGTACTTGCATTCAGAAGGCCGGAGGGAGCTTCTTTCTCAAAAGGATCTGCTATCGCACTTGACCTACATGATGAAGAATGATCCTCCCCATCTCGTTCTTGAGGTGTTGGAATCTCTCAAGGCACATGTATTAATGGACAGCAAAATTCCCCGAGAAATCAAATTCAGAGCATTCAATACGAAAATGTTGATGCGTCTTCTGTCTCTCTACACATACGCTCACGCCACGGCTGACCCGGACGAGAGGGAGCTCGTTTGTGAAAGGGCGCACCAGTTTTTAGTGCATGCCTGCACGACTCCTACCTCTGGAATACTCTATCCATATCGTGGTCTGTATCCGAAAGAGGCCGATGATGAGTTCTCAGCGTTGTCTGCCCGGCGGGGAAGCGATGACGAAAGTGGTGACCCTTGGGAAGGCAAATTAAGAGAGGGAGTCCCTGTCTACAATTTCATTCTCTCCGAGTTCGCCAGCAAGCTCCGACCATGGTCCAGCCTGAAGCATTGCGAACTTTTGGTGGCCATCTTCACCGCCGCACCAGAGCTGATTTCGGATTACTTCTATAACAACCAATCCTTCACCTTTGAGCCAAAACTCTCCATGACGTGGATAGGCTATGCCGCCTTCCTTTTCAACACCATGATGATCCCATTGCCAGCCTCATTTGGTGATCCGACTCGTTACGCAGCCATGCCTCCTCCTACCTCGATCATTCTTGACAATATTATTCCCAGGCCGGTCACCCAGAAAGTACTGATCCGATGCCTGTCCCCTCAAGCACGCCTGACATCCTTTTTTGCGACGAGGATCCTCGTTGCCGCGCTAGAGAAACTTTCTACAGCACTCAGATTACTTGAAGGCCCATGCGAAAGCAAAAACACATTGTGGGCAGATGCAAGTCGACGAATCGTAGACATGTTTTGTCAGCGAATACCAGACATGAAGGAGGTAGTGCGATGCTACAAAGGCATCCCGGCCGAGAATGTCCTACACAAGACCCTGACGAGCCGTCTCCTACGCCTATACTATGAAGTTGTTCCCAGGGTCGCCTTGGCAGCCAACTTTGACGTGTCACCTTTTTTTGTGGGCGTACTGAAGGATCTCGATGAGACCGATAGCGAAGCTGAGCGCAAGAAACTAGGCGCAATGGAACTTGAAAACCTCGTCTCCATCGCAAGCTACTCACCAGGCATGAGATGGTTCGCTAAGCTCGAGTCACTGGGACAGGGCCAGGGCTCGTCTTCGCCCTTTTGCGCCTTACTAAAGCTTCTGTGCAGCGGTGGCAATGATACACCCTTGAATGAGCTCAAGACTGTATTAGGAGATGTCGCCGTGGAGAGTCAGGTGGTGACCGGTTCCGCGGCATTAAAGCCTCTCCTGCAAGCACTCACATGCGCAAGCGACGCTGCGGGCTCTGCAGGCACGGCGAGCATCTGGGCATTCTTGGACAACTGCATCAGTCGCTGCGCTACTTCACCCATCAAGTACCTCGATTTGATGAAAGACCATGCCTCGAGAGATGATGGTTCCACGACGGCAGAAGTCTCTTCACTGCTTCACGTCGCCATCATAGAGCAACTGCCGTTCGTCCTCGGCACAGCTGATCCGGAAACAGCCACTCATCTTGCCACCTTTGTTCCGCTGTACTTCCACGCCGTCCTATTAGCCAGCAAGGATGATGGCACCCTGTCCACCTTGTACAAGGAAGCAGAAAAGCATTTCGCGTCTGCTTCCACACCGTTGGCTGCGCTCGGTGATGGGACACGAGCCAAAATGCTGAAGAAATGCCACGTAAAATGGCAGCGCAGCCTTGCCAAGCCAACAGCAAGAAAAGAGCCGGCGACGTTGAAACGGACCTTGAGTCAAGAAGCGCTGGAGGCGTTGCTCCACAGTCCCTTCTCGTCCGCCGAAGATGCCACGGTCCTAGCAAAATGGGCGTCCAAAAGTGTCGAGGACATGATGGAAGATGGTTACGCAGCGGGGCTAATCCGACTGCTAGCCTCAGAACACATCAACTTGCGCAAAGAAGCCATCACCAGCATTCTCAAAATGGCCGCTCAGATCAAGGAGTCGTCGACGTACGAGGAGAAGATGCAAATCTGGCTCCTCCTATCCGAAGTGGCCGAATCATCCAAAGCGCTTGTTGACCGAGGCCCCGTCCCCTCTGCATTTACCGCCTTCGCCACACATTCCCTCGACGTTGTCAAGAACCCCTTGCATCCGCTCTACCCAAAGGTGAATTCCTACTTGACCCGCAGCCCAGTCTGGGGCCCCGACAAGCTCCCTCTCGCGCATGACATTCTTCACGGAACCCCATCCGAAGACGACAAGTACTATACGGAGCTCACGTGGCTTCTGGCCTATCTTCTCGATAGTCTCAGAACCCCATCTGATCTCGGCGTGTTCCACAAGAAGCGCTGGTTCGAGAAGGTTCTCGCGCTGGGGAGCAATCCCTATCTGAGATCAGCCCTGCGCACGAGGCTACTCAAGCTGGTGTACAGAGCCACTTGCATCGAGGCCGGCAGCACGACGCTGATTACGAGATTCGGCCTCATCAGTTGGCTGGATGCCCGTCGCGTAGCACGTGACGTCGAGGACGAAGTGGTCCTGTACGAGGCCCTGATGAGACGAGCGTGGGCGACTTGCGATCAAGACAGAGTCCGCGCGTGGAGCAAAGGGGGTGTGGAGCAATTGTTGGAGACGATATCGGAGGCGAAGTAGGCTTGGGTTGTTGGGAAAAGTCAATCTTGGGTGTATCAATAGGACGGCGGGTCCAGAGAGACAATGGATCATATTCGCACAAGCAAGTACATGATTCATCGTCTCAAGAAACTCATCACATGAGATTTCACGTGTATGTATTGATTTCCACATACATCTTTTTCTGTCTTGTTAAGCCTCATCCATGGCCATCGTCAATGTGTCGGATCTCAGGTCTCGTAATACCTTCATTGTTGCTGGCTAAATCCAGCAGGGAAGGGACGGGCATTTGACAATCATGAAGTGCACCAGTCACATTTAACCTCCCGGTGTGACGCGGGAGTATGTATATGTATGTTTCAAATTTCCCAGATCCAGATAGTATCGAATAACCATGTTCACTTCTCAGGCTCGTACATCCGATCTCTATCCAAGTTAACCGGTTTCCCAAAAAACGACTCCAGGCAGCAATAAAAAAACGACACAAATAGAGCAATAGATACCAAAAAAAAAAATCTTGAACCGGCAGACATATTATAATTAAATAATCAAAACACCCTATTTGACCCAGACTACATATAACGGCAGGCTCGTCTCCATTCAGAGTTGGCCCGAAAGAAGAGCCTCAGTTGCTGTTACAAGTTGTGTTAGCTAAAATACATTCTTCAACATCGAGACATGGACGCATTATTAATTACTTACCACTGTTGATGTAGGCTCTCTTGGCGTCTAATGGCACGTCAAAGCGGCGCTCCAACTCCTGCTTGATGCCCTTCTTAGTGACAGTCATGAGGTCCGCTGTCTTGAGGATATCCCGTATCTCTGCCAAAAGAGCGTCGTCGCTAGGTAAGCCGACCATGTCGTCGGGATTGAAAAATTGTGAGCCTCCGTATTGGCTCATGCGATGGTGTCCCATATCTGAGTGAGCCAAAGACATGCGAGAGTTATTGCGAGAGTCATATGGATTGTGGTGTGCGAGACCGGATCGAGAATCAGGTCTGCTGGGGAATCCGTACTCGGACACGACAGCTTGAGCTTTGGTACCGTAGCTGAATCCAGAAACCTCAGAGCGGGCGTCGTCGCGTGAAGTCTGCGTCTCCCAGAGTTCTGCCTGGTATTCTTCCCACTTCTTGCGGGGGATGGAATCGGGGTCAAATTTGCCTTCGTCAGAAATAACCACCTTCTTGCCCTTCTCGCCTGCAACGACACGTGTCGTGCCCCAGTTGAAGTCATCCATATGCCAGAACGCATACAGCGGCAAACCAAAACTGAAGACGGGGATGGACAAAACATATAGAATCATCCAGCCAACCATTTCCCACTTGCGACGGAGGATGAAAATAATGGCCTGTAAACCGTAGATGGCACCAAGCAGGACGAATGCTGTGATAGGAACAACAGTTGCCTTGGTTGCCACCAGAACAATCAGATAAATAATATAGGCAATAGTAACGGGTTGCACAACAGTGCTCAGTAGATCAATGAAGACTACAAAACGCATACTAAAGCAGCAGAAACCGCAAAGCTGTGCCATGGGAATAAGCTCGACAAGATTATGCACAGTCGAGTTAATCCAACGACGTCGCTGGGAAAGGAACACCTTCCAAGAGTCTGGCGCAATAGTCCAGGCATGGGCGTTGAAGAGATACTTGGTCTTGTACTTGGAGTGGTATTTGAGGAGAAGTGTGGTGAGATATCGATCCTCGCCCAAATGCAGTAGGTTCTTCATGTGTAGCGTGTCGACACGGATGGTGGAGTAGGCGTCAACAACTTCGCGGCTGACAAACAAGGGTTTGCCAGTCTCAGCGGCCCGAATGCGATACATGGAGAAACAACCGGGCAGGCAGGTAATAGAGCCGAACAAACTCTCAAAAGCCTTGGCCAGATTGTGAGAGATGTAGTATTCGTAAACTTGAATCATGGTGATGAAGGAGGACTTGGCGTTTGTCAAGGCAGTTTCTCCACATACAGCAATCAGTCTCGTATCGTCAATGAAGGCAGAAACCATGCGAGTTGCCGAGTCAGGGGCCACCACAGTATCAGCGTCAATCTGGAACATGAACTCATAGAATGTCGGATTGACGCCGATGATGTTGCGGATCTGGTGGTACATCTCCAGTTCCAACGGGCTCATGGCCAAGTTGTAGTGGACACGGTTGAGGAAGCGCATCAGGATCATCTGAGAGTCTCGCTTGCCACGGTTGCCGGGACGGGCCACTTCTGAAGGCTTGCCGATCTTCACAATGACTAGGAAGGGGACGATGTGTCCTTGGACTTCGTACAGACCAGAATAGACCTTTCCCATGTTGTGCTGCTTCATACCTTCACCGAGAGATTCGAAGCTGAGAGGCTCTGGGTCCACGGTCTCCGAGACACCGAGAATGTCCAAGACGATTCGTGGAGTAGCTCGGTCGTTGCCTTGGCCAATAATCATGCCATCGCAGATTACGACCAACAGTTTGCGCTTGTCATCATAACGCATCCTTGCCGCTGAGTCAATGGCACGGCGGAGTGAATCCTCATCTTCAGTATAAGCAGGAATCTGACACATGACGAACTTGTCGAGGTTCTCTGGCACGTTCTTGCCGCCAAACTGCAACGCAGCAAAGAACTTGAAGGCGATGATAGAAGCCAGCATGATAGACACGGCAAGAACAAGATACTCGGCAAATTGACAGCGAGCAGAATTTCTCGTGTCCACATCACCAACATAGAAGAGATGGTCTAAACAGGTTTATATATTAATTATTAATTACTACTATAATACTTAGGATAGCTTAGTTTTAGGAGTCTAGGGAAATTCTATCTCTCTTAATAGCCTATTTTATTAACTATCCTTTAATAAGTCTTATATTTTATTTAGCTAATCCTATTAAAGATAGATATAAAACTAGTCTATATATTATAGCAGTTCTATATTTCTCTAATATAGCTTAAAACATTAGGTTCTTAAAATATAAGCTATTATTATAATAGATTCTTCTTAGCTATCTAAATATTAGGCTCTAGCTTTTATCCTAAGCTTATATAACAAAATCTCCTATAGCTTTACTATAGGATTATCCTAATGTAAATCTTATTATATAGTCCACTATAATTAGTATATACACATTGCTATTCTTTGCTTTTAGTGTTATTAGACTAATATAATCTATTGCAACTAATCCCTATAGTTCTAGTATTATAATAGTCTTTAGATCTATCTAAGGAACTTATGTTCTAGTTTATTAGCATACTAGGCATAAGTAATAATATAATTCCATATCTTTACTTTAGTCTAGCTAAAAATACTTCCTATAAAGTTTATATATTATAATCACTATCCTAAAATAACCTCTAGTATTATAGGCTTCTTATAACTTCTTAGGTACTCTAGCTAATAGTACATATTTTACTAATAACTTATCTAATTCTAAATAGTACAGAGTCTAGTTAAAAATCTAATACTTTAGGGATTAATATTAGATAAGTTTGCGCTATTCTACTAGGATAGTCTAGTATCTAAAAACCATGGCAGACAAAACCTCCCTATACTAAGTTAATTTAAACTATCTATAAAGCTCTTAGTATAACTTCTCTATTATATCCTTATCTAAACTTCCTCCCTCTAGTAGAACTAATATAGTGTTTATTAAAACTAAAATTAGCTAATCTCCTAAGGCTAGCGTAATATTAACTCCTATTCTTCTATTTACTAATATTAGGTCTAACCTTAAATAATTAGGTATCTAAGACATTCTATCTGCAATCCTTATAATCTTTATAGTATTTAGATAATAAATATATTTCACATTTAACTCTTAGAGTATGTCTACCTATTAGGCTACCTTTCTATAGACTTCTAATATATTTACCATTGAATTAATAATGCCTTTATAATCCGTATATACTTTTAATAGATATAGCAAGTAATTAAGCAACTATCTTATTTCTTTTAATCCTACTATAATAGAAAGTATCTCTTTTTCTAGTATAGAATATTATTTCTTAGCATCTCCTAGTTAATATAATATCCATATAATAATTCATACTCTTGAAAAGTTAGCATCTATAACACTTATTCCTAGTTCTATATCTTCTATCTAAAACAATACTCCTCCTATTCTAGTATCTAAAGTATCTGTGGCTATATAAAATTACAATCCTAGTCTAGCGCTAAATATAGCATTTATTTAAATACTTTTATATATTTTTATTATTACCTATTATACTTCTAGAGTCTATTCTAGGGTTTCCCTTAACACTTTCTCCTTCTAAATAGAAGGGTTTCCTATCTTTATTATCTTAGGTTTTTTGTAAAAGAAAGCCTTTTTAATAGTAACTACTAAATTAGACCTTCCTAGTATAAATTTTCGTAGAAATGGCATTAGGTAGATAAGTACAAGTACTTTATCCTAGGATTAGGGTAGTTAATCTTTAAACTACTTAGCTAAGTTAGCAAATCTATTATAATGTTTATAAGCTAGTTATATCTTTCTATCTTCTAAAGAATATCTAATATATTTAACTTTAGAAGCAAATAAGGTAGTTTTATATCCGCTTAACCTAATTAAAGCCTATATAACTCTTAGAAAATACCTCCTCTAGAGAAAATTAAAATAGTCTTCCTATATTTCTAAGCCTAAGTAATAATTATTAATATAAATAGAAAAAGAAGTGCGTAAATCTTCTATATATCCTAGAATTAATTCGCTTTTAGTACTATCCTAGAAAAATAGGTGTCTAAATATTAGATCCCTAAACCTAGTGTAAGTCACTAGTAATCCTATTAATCCTTAGGCTATATTATTATAGTAGTATATTCTATTTAGCCCTAAGAAAGCTATTTTATATTTATTAGGAGGATAAACACTAATAGCCTAAACCCTATTTAAAGTATTAGTCTATAATAAAATCTAGGAGTAACTATAATAGACTAAATCTAAGTTAGCTTTTATATTATAACATAGGTAACCTAGCTTTATAGTTTTGCTATTCACGTCTTTATAGTTATAAATTACTTAGAAAACCTTCTATCTAGGCTTTAGAGTAAAAATCATTAGCACTACTTATTCTAAGTTTCTGTAGTAAATAATCCCTGCTCTCTCTATTACTAGGAAAACTTATCTTAAGAAATCTTAATAAGTAGCAAAGTATTTAAATTATTTACACTTACTAGGCCTTGCTCCTAGGATTAAGGTAATATAGTGTTAAAGGAGATCTATAGTGTAAATATCTTTAAGCTTTAAAATAAAGCACTCTTTAAAAGTATAATATAATTACATAATTATTATTCTCTAGTTATTATTCCCCGCATAGCTACCTAGTGTAATATGTGAATTTTTAAACTATAAAATAATAGTTTTAGGGGTTAAGGTTAATAATAGTTAATTTATATAGAGATTTTAGAATCTTAAGGGGTAAGCCTTGATTTCCTAATTTCCTATATAAATTAACTTACTAGCCTATCTTATCTTATCCTATATACCTAGTTTATTTACTATGCACACTAACGTAATATTCTTAGGAGGCTGCGAATTAACTAAGTCTATAAAATGCTGCCCACTAGCCACGGTTTCTCCCTCTAAGTTAGGTAACTTCTTATTTATATAGGGATTTCTAATTTCCTAGGGGGACCCCTTAATATTCTAATTTTATATACAAATTCATGTATACGCGTGTCCTATTATGTCTAGATTACATTAGCTCCCTTACTCTATAACTAAGTCCTTAGAATACTATAACCTATCTAGTGCTTTCTAAGTTAAAACTTTATTCTAGTTATTTATATAGGGTTTTCTGTTTCCCTAGGTAGACCCCTTAATTTTCTATTTCCCTATATAAATTAGACCTCCCTAGTGTCTATTAGTGTCTAGATTATGCTTATCTAGCTATATTATCTAGGCTAACCTAGATAAGATTTCTAGGAGATCTAATGGTTCTATCTCCTTATTTTCTATCTATTCTAATAACACTTTATCCTCTTCTTATTCTTCCTCTATATAATCTAGTTATTTAAACTTTATAATACTATAGGTAGTGTTCTTGCTCTATTCTTTCTTCTAGGCCTTTTCCTAGTGTTTAATCTAACTCTAGGTAATTTTCTATGTATTAGCTATTTATCCTAATAGTATTAGTTTAGAAAAGTAAGAGGTAAGTTATTTTATTTCTATCTTATTAGTAATCTTATTAGTAAAGCTATTTATTCTAAATATCTAAATTAGTTTCCATAGGACTATAGCGTTATTAATTAAAGTTAATTTATATTTCCCTAATAAAGTTTTGTTATCTATTCTAATTATTATACTATCCTCCTCTAAATTATCTAATTTAGCTATACTTATGCTTATTCTCTCTATTTTAATTTCTATTCTCTTACTATTTATAAACACTTCCTATTCTTCCCTTACTATTTAAGCTAATATTTCTTTGTTTCTAGATTTAGTAATATAATCTTCTAATATTCCCTCCTTCTAATATATATGTTATATCTAAGTTTTGTTTATCCTTTATATAGAGCTTATTTCCTTATCCTTATCTAGTAGTCCTAGATCTATTAGTAATCCCTACGAATAATTACTAGTAATATTATCTACGGTTCTTATTTTTTTAAGTCCCCCTTATTAGTTTATTTATAGATCTATATATTTATTCCTCTTAAGATTTCCTTAACTTCTTCTAGAATCTTATAATTATCTTCTATAAACTCTATGGTTTCCTTAGGTCTAGTTTTTTTAGGAAGCTAGCCTTATTTATTAGACCTCTAAAATAAATCTAGGCATAGGTAAATTAGTAGAGTTTAAGAGACTCCGTTTATTCCCTTAATAACTAACTTATTATCCGTATAATATTCTATAGCTTCTATTCTCCTTAGCTAGACTTTACCTAGTAATATATCCTAGTCCTACTAAACTAGTATAATATAAAATTTTATTAAAGCTAGGATTCCCCCTATAATAACCTATAGATCAGAATATAATATAATTAGGTATTTAGCATTATTTACTATCTAAATAAATCTCCTCTCCTAGAGTTAGACTACTAGGAATCTATATTTTACTAGGTAATTTTTGCTTACTAGTTCTACACTAAATCCTCTATTAATTAGGACTAAGTTACATTAATATCCCTTAATATATATTATAATATACCCTAAAGTTATTACTATGTCTCTATTAGGTTTTATAATATTATTCTAGGTAACTACTGCGTTTACTAATCCTAGAGTTATGTTAGACTTAAAGGTTAGCTAGACTACTTCTTTAAATAGTTTAATAAGATTTAAGATTATAGATTTTACTCCTTTACTCTTTATCTTCTTTTAACACTATATTAAATAGCTTAACTATTATTAAATAATTAGGGCTAGTTAAAGTAACTAGAGGATACTTATAGAAACTATTATATTTCTAAGATATCTTCCTAGATTAAAGGGGGGCACTTAGTATTCTTTAGTTACCCTAATCTTTTCTAGTTCTAATCTTTATTTCTAGGGGGGAACTTCTTTTATTATTATATCTTTTATTAGCATATCCTTAGGTAGATTTAAAACTAATAAGGCCTAGGAAGGTCCTATAATTCAGTCTAAGTAAGGTCTTAGAGTAGGTAATAATCTCTTAAACTCCTCTAGAGTTATTTCTTAGACTAGACCTATTATATCTAAAGATAACTAGATCTAAGTTTATCCTATGTCTTCTATGTCTAGAATCTCTTCTACTCTTTATTAAGTTTATTTATCTAAAATAATACCTAGCTTATTAACTTATTTTGTAATCTTTCTAGTTAGACCTTATGTTTATATAGGTTTTATTCCTTTCCCTTTTACCTTAGTTAAAGTTATAGCGTAGGCTAAATCCACATTATTCTCTTCCCAGATATAACTTAGGGGCCTATAGTTTAGCATAGAGGTATTAAGCAATAAAAATCCCTAAGTTAGAATAAAACTAGGTAGCGGAATTATTTCTCTTCCTAACCCTCTAATAAAGTTAGATTAATTAAAGTTATCTAGTTCTTATTAATAGTCTCTTTTTATCTATAAACCTTTATAGGTTTACTAATCTTAATGTCTTTTAAAATCTTCTAGTAAACATTTGTCTTTTTATAAATAGTTATACCCTATATAGCCCTATTCTCTATATAAGAAACACTAGAAGAAGTCTAGATTACGTTATCTATCTCCCTATCTAAACTTAACTATTACTAATAACTTCCTAGGGAACTAAGGGGGATTATTAATAGTGTACCTTCCCTATCTAGTTTATTTATATAGCCTAGATAATTCTCCTATAGCCTATGCTTAAAATGCTTTAAGCTAATAAATAAGTTCCGCTATTTATTTATCTCTTTTAACTTAAGCTTTAGAAGCTAATTTATCTCTTTTAGCTTATTTCTCTATCCATATGTGAACTAGGTCTAAATAATCTAATATTCTAGGATCCTTACTAAGGCAAGTGATTTTCTTAGAAGTAAATAAGCAATAGTTATATAGCATAACTTTAAGATTAAATATTATAAGATCTCGCGACGCTATTCCTTAGGCCTATTTATTAGACGCGTATAAATAATCTGCTACTCTTTCTTATAGATAAAGGTCTAAATCTCTATTTACTATATATATTACAAAGTTTATAAAGAGGACTTATCTCACTTTAGCCCTTACCTTTAATACTAAATATTTAGCTCTTTAAATATAAGTATTTAATATTTCTCCCTTTTCTCTAGTAAAATAATATACTTCTTATTAAGTAGCTACTTCTAAGAGAGGGTCTAGCTTCTTAAACTTCTTTATAAACTTATTCTTAAGGATATCTTACTTTTAGTCTTTATAATCTAAATCCTTATACTAGGTTATAGCTTTCCCTCTTAGTTCTTAAGTAAAGTTATAATATACTAGGGTATTAGTATATTTAGGAATTTAAGCTATAGCCACTATAGCTAAGCAGTAATCTATGTAGTCCTAAGCTAGTCTATCTCTTAGATAACTAGAGAAGGTTATTCCTCTAATATTATATAATATTATTAGTTAAGGTAAAATGTTTATAGTAGTAGTCTATCCTAATTTACTAGCTTTCTTAGACTTAGGGGATTAAATTAATAAGATTAGAAAGAGTAGCAATATATCTTCTACTTAAGTTAAGATAAGTGGTAATTTAGAGCCTAGACTTAGGTAAAACAGAGATAAGCCCTTTTCTAATTTAGAGTTAAAGTCTAGGTCTAGGTCTAACTATAATTAAGTCTTAAGTAGTAAATAGTTTATAAAAGGGATTAGATTAAGGGTTCTAGGAAATAAAAAATAAAGTCACCTAAGCATAGGCAAAAGAGATTTTTTAATAAAGCTAGGAATATGCTATAATGAATTCTAGTTAAAATAAAGGGTTAGGTTAAACTTAAAACTTACTATAATAAAGTTCTCTATTAAGTTACCTAAAGTCTAAAAGGAAAAGAAAAACTAAGTGTCCCCCTAACTAGTAGGAAAACTATCCTATTCCTATTTACTACCTTTCTCTTTCCTTCTACTAATCTTAACTCCTAAGTTAGGTGCTCCTAAACTTCTATAATAATTACCTCTTTAAACCTTTTATTCCTACCTCTAAGGCAAATTCCCTCTATAAAGGTATAGTGCGTAAACTACATCCACACTATACTATCTAATTAGGAGATTAGATAAGTAAAAATATAGAGATAAAGGTAGGGTAAAGTAGGGTAAGAGTAAAGCTAGTAGTCTATGCGCCCCCTATTAGAACTTAGTAGTATAATTAGCTTAGTAAACTATAGTTTTTAAAGGTAAAAGGCTACTTAAAGCTAACCCTAAAGCATAAGGTTTAGCCCTCTTATCTAGAGGTATTACGCTTGCCTATAATAGTAACTCCTCTACTATAGTATAGGTAATTAAACATAGCTAAAGGTTCTAATTTAATCTTTATAGTTAGGCATTATTTTATAGTAATAAATATAGTAGTATAATAGTTAACTTATTACCTTATCTAAATAAAGCCTATAATATAGTCCTCTTAGCAGGTTAAGTCTAGTAAATACTAATTACTAGGCTAAGTTTCTAGATCTTAGGCGTAATTCTATAGTCTCTAAGAAGTTAGAGAAAGATCTTACTATCTATGCTTATCTAGGTTATATTTTCTCTATAAGGAGATAATAGCATTTTATAGCCTTTTACTAAGTCTAAAAATAAGGATTACTAGAGGTAGTTTCTTTAGGTTAAATATAATTTCCTTAGTCCCTTAAATTAATTTAAAGTGCTCTTATGTCTTAGCATATCTATCCTAAGATAAGATCTCTAGGATCCTTTAGTATTTAATTAATTAATTATTCCTAATAACGCTAACCTTTAAATTCTTAGTTTATTCGCATGCTATTCCTATTCTATTTATTTATTAATTAGATTATTTTATCCCTAGTTTCCTTGTGATTCTAGATCTCTAGTATAGGATCTCTAGTTATAATCCTATATAGGATTCTTATTCTTATTAGATATAAGGTTCTTCTTGTTCGTATTCTAGCTAGTGTGTTTAAGTCCTGTAGTCTATAAACCTATCCCTTAAGTCCTATAGTCCTTAGCAATCACTACTTTATTATTTAAAGCTATTCCTAGCTGTAGTTAGGTTTATTCCTTATCTCTTATTATCCCATATTAGTAACTGTAGCTCTAAGGATGCAGATCTATTCTATTTCTAACCTTAGCTATACTCTAGTAATATTCTATAGATTATTTCTTTGTTTAATTAATCTTTATTCGTTTGTTTAGTACTGTTTTTAATTTCTATGTTCTTTAAGATATAATTAATTCTTATAGGGTAATTCTAATTAAATAGATAATAAGTCCTAGTCTTATTACTATAAAGTTATACTAAAATTAATTAGGTAATGATAATGGTTAATTACTATCTCCTATAGCTATAATCGCCCTACCCTTACTACCAACCTGATTCACACTTTATTACATAAGCCATTCTATCCCTCAACAGACCTTCGAATTCAATTCGATTAATTCGTTAACCCTCGTGCCGAATTTGATCCGTCGATTCGAAGACCTTCGATTTGAAGACCTTTGAAGACCTTCGACCTCTTTAACCTTCGATCTGTTAACCCGAAGACCTTCGACCTTTGATTCTTCGACCTTCGATTCTTTGACCATCGATTCTTTGACCTTCGATTCTTCGACCTTCGATCCTTCGATTTTTCGACCTTCAATATTTGAAGACCTTTGACCTTCAACCTTCGACCCGACCGTTAATCTGACAAATCCGTTAATTAATCTAATAAAGCCGCTATAATGCTTCCCTTACACTAGCTAGATTAGTGTGAGTAATAGCAATTATAGCGACTTTATAACCAAGATTATTAACGCTAAACCTATAGTATCTATAGGAAAACCTTCCCTTTAAGAAATTAGGTCTTTTAATATCTTAAGGACCTATGCCTAGCTAGTTAGTAATATTAATAGATTTAATAGCAACTAGTTTAGTAATTCTAGTGGTAATAAGAGCAGCATTAGCAGGACCTTTAGGACCTAAGGACCTGATACCTATAGTAGTAGTAGTAATTATAGTAGCAAATTTAATAGTAGTAGTAGTAAATACAGGACCTTTAATAGAAGCTAGTAATTAAAAAGAATAACTTTTAGCAGCTTAAAGACCTTATTAAGGAAGTCTTTAAAGAGCGTAATAACCTTTAAAGATAGCTAGCCTATTAGTAAATTCGTTAGCTAATTCATTAGCCTAACTAAATTCCTAACCCTTTACAGTAGCAAATTCGTCCTTTACAACGCTTGTTGCCTAACCCTCTGTAAAGCTTATTGCCTAACCCTTTACAATGCCCTCTGCAAAGCTTGTTACCTAACCCTCTGCAACGCCCGTTAACTAGCTAAGCTATTAATTATCAGATCTATTAGCCTAATTAATATAACTATCCGTACAAATCTAACAGCGACTCAGATTATCAACCTAACCGTTAACCTAACCGTTAACCTGATTAATCCAATCAACCTGATTAATCCGATCAATCTAATAATTAAATTAACTATAATTTGGAGCGCTCTATTAACTTACACTTCAAATTAGATGTATAGATTTATAATTAATCCGACCGCTATAGTTATAGATCCCGTAGGTTAAGTTATTAACCTGACAACCAATTTAATAACCAATTTAATGACCAATTCGATGACCAATTCGATGACCGATTTGATAACCGCCGGACCTAATAATCTATCTAACTAAATTCCCTTATAAGAGCCCGCTTCCTAGCTTGTTGCAAATTCGTTAGATCTTATTAGATAGCTAGGATAGCTATCTCTTTTATTAGTAGTGCTTGCATTTATTACGTGCTAGAATTAACAATTAGCCTGTTACATTAGGATATGGCCTACCGTGCCAAGGATGTGGCCTGCACGTGACCTAGAACCCCTATATTAGACGATAGCTCTGACCTCTAGCTAGTTAAATCAGACAAGAACCTTTACACACTCATTTATATTATTCCATATCGTAAAACTACATATGCAATACTAACCGTAGCGCGGTTAGCCTAGGTATGTAGGTCCGCGATGCAACGCGCCTAGCTAATTAGAGGCGCGTAGCCTTATTAATATTATACTTATTCTAATACTAGAAACTCTCTCTTTTTAATATAACTATTAATAAGTAATATTAATAAGGAAAAGAAAGGGGAACTAAGAAATAGTTAAGATTAAACAATTATATATAATATTATAAGGAAAGAGAGAGGGGAAAACGTAATAAAAAATAATATTTAATCTATAAGCCTATTAAAGGATAAGTAGGACTAATTTAAATACCTTTAACTTTGTTATATTAATATAAGAGCTATAATTACGTAACCTATCCTTCTATCCTAATAGTTACCTTATTACTTGTAATAAACCTCTTAAACGCCTTATTTAGTAATGCCTTTATAAACGTATTAGTAAGGTTATTACTCCTATTAATCTATCTAATCTTGTAGATCTCGCGTTGCTTATATAATTAATAAAAGGCTATAATATTAATTATAAGGCGCTTCTCTTTTATAGTACTAAGCTTAATAAGGCATTTATATAAAGAGTATAAATTAGTATAGGTAATAATAGGGATTGTAAGGAGGTTTAATTAATAAGTAATTAATCTAAGCGTTATTAAGATTACATAAGCTATATTAGCACTAGTAACTATACTATAGATTTTAGAGGTAAGCATACTTCTTATAACTCTTTTGCTCTTAGTAAAGCTATAGTGTATAATATTACCTTAAATTGTAAAGGTGCCTTCCTTTTAGACTTTGCTAGCTAGGATAAGTACGTAGCCTAGCTAGGAAGTAAGGTCTTAGTTATTAGTAAAAGACCTATTTATAAATGTAAAGAGCTTTGCCTTTTTAAGATTAAATAGTATAAAGCTTAATCTATAGTCTAAATAGTTAATTTACTACTAAATTTATTAGTTTAGGCTCTTTATATCCTAAGGCACTAGGTCTTAGTGTTATGTAGTAACAAAGAGGTTAAAGTAGGCTTTGGGCTAATAAATTAAGGCAATATATATGCCTTAAGCTCTTTGTTTTATATATGCCTATTTTAAATTAGTTAATAGGATTAATTAAAGCTTTTTACTCTAGCCTTTTTATTATAGTATAATTACATTATTATTAAGAGTAATAATACTACTATTAAAGGTTAGTAGGTTCCTTATAAAAAGGATGTACTTTAGTTTAGTAGCAAAAGAAGTAGTAATTAATTAATCTTCCTCTTATTAAGAGAACTTATAGATAGATAGTCTAATTATATTATTAGTTTATATCCTTATATATATAAAGGTTAGGTTCTCCTTTGTTATTATAAGTAAGTATAGGTTAAATGTAAAGGTTATTATCTAGAGCATTTCTCTATAGTAATAATAATACGTTACTTACTAGTAGGTACTAGCTTTTGTAATACTATATAAAGGCTTAATAACTCGTATTATTATACCTTTAGGGTATAGGTAATAGATCTAGATAGGGATTTAGGCTAGAATAATATAGCTAAGAAGCATCTATGCCTACACATAGGCCTATGTAATATTATAGAGCTAGAGAATAAGGCCTAGTAATAACAACGCAGGTGTTATCGCAAGGATTAATTATTAGCTAGCTCGCTAGATTATTAGGGCTTATATAAGGATCGCTAGCTTCTCCTTATTACTATAGCCTTAGATTATAAGTCTTAACTTCTTGTATAGATTTATTATCTTGCCCTTTACTTTATTAATAATTTAGGAGTTAAAGATCTAAACTTTACTATGCTCTTTCTTATTATATCTAATGAATTTAAACACGCCTTATTTAATTAAAGTATTAATTTTAGCCTTAGTAAATAGTTTAAAGGGTTTACTAGGGGTCTTAATAATTCCTTCCTTACGTAATTAAATTATAAGCTTAAGATAAAAGCTTTCCTTAGCTAATAGAAAGACATTAGTCTTGTCTTTTATTTAATCTGTGTAATTAATATTAGATATAATAATAAGAGGGTTCTTTTAAGGTCTTCTAGGTCCTTGCTTTAGGGGAATAATAGAAGGGGTAGCTATAGGCTATAGAGAGGCGTCTTAGTCCTCTATGCTCTTAGGAGGTCTCTCCTTATTAGGATCTTTATAAAAAGGCCTAATAGAGGTTAATCTAAAGGCCTTAGGGCCTTAAGGGAGCTTAAGAGTGTAGGTTTTACATTCTATAGCTAATAGCTTATAGGGGCCTCTCTATCCTTTACCTTTACGCTATATATATAAGTAATCCTAGTAAAAGGTTAATAGTGCTAGAGGTATTAGGACTATTCCTTGCGGCAAGGGCATTACTAACCTTCTATTAGGTATAAATGTGTTTAACTTCCTTTATTACTAGTTAGATTATAAGGGCTTATTACGTAATATCTAGTAATAAAGGCAATTCCTTAACTATATAAGGGTACGCGCTAAAAATAAGGAGTATTAGTATAAGACTATTTAGTCCTATAGTATTATTTATAGCTTTAACTACTATTTGCAACGCTATAGTCTCTAGCGTCATTAGGCATTCTTATCTAATAATATCGTAGGCTCTTTAAAGCGGCCTATGATATTATTTGACTTTACTAATGCTATAGTAAGCCTTAATAGGTATGTCCTTAATCTTAATTGCTATTAATAATATAAGCTGCTTAAATTCCTTGCCTCTAAAGGTTATTCTAGTATTTATAATAATTATATTTAGGGGGCCTAGATAGATATTAATTTAGCAAAGATAGAGTGCTTCCTATATAGTCTTTATAAAGATATCTTTAATAAATCTAGCTACATTAAAGGATATAGCTATATTTATAACTTATAGAATAGGGCGGTTACTATTAATATATAAGATATTTATAATAATTTTGTAATTATAGGTATATTTATCCTAAAGGGTAAATTTAAATTAATATAAGCTATCTACATGTAATTAACACTACTAGTAAACCTTAGTTAACTTCTTAATAGCTTTAAACTTAACCTTATGCCCTAATTTATAAAGTAAATTATAGAGATATTTAACTAAGGGGTGTTTAAAGCATTAATGTAATTAGCAGAGTTTAGCTTCTATAAGATAACTCTAAGTAACACTTTCTTCTTTATTAAGAAGTATTTACATATGCCCTTATTTATATATAATAAGGACCTTAATATTCCCTTACTATAAAACGTTCTCTAATATATAAAAGTTAATCTCTAGGTAAGTTATATTATTAAGGTATAGGAGAAAGGGAGTGTTTATAGGGATTACCTAAAAGAGAATAATTCTGAAAGGAGTTAGCACTTTAATTAATCATTAACTAGGATAAAACCCTCTGTAAGACAAAGGTAAATACAATGTATTAAAAGTACCTCCGTAGACTAGTTATTACTATAGCGCACTATATACCTTTTAGGTATAAAATTTAGCTACTATTTATACCTCTAATTAACTAAATTAAATACTTTTATTAATACCTATTTATACCCTTACCTAATAGTTATAAGCTTAGAAGGCTTTTATTACCCTTATTATTAATTATTATAAAAGATTTAAAGCTTTATTATTATTATTAATTAATGCTTACTAATATTAAGAGATAATTACCTTTTATTATAATAATTAGTTAAAATACTTATCTTATACTTCCTATTAACTAGTATATTTCCCTTTATAATATTTAAAGAAACTCTAAATATAGTATTATTATTAGAGAAAAACTAGATTAAATAGTATATATAAATTAAGAATTATATAGAATTCTATAGTATTTAGAAGTATATTAACCCTAATAAGGTTAAATTACTTAAAGAACCTATAATACTTATATACCTATAAAGGGGTTTAAGGCCTAAGATTATAAAAGATAACCCTAATATTCTAAAGAATTAAAAGCTTACTTATAAAGATATAAAGAACTAATTTAATTTTTAATATAAAGAGTTATAATTTAATCTTATAAAGTATATAAACTTATTAAAGTAAATACCTAAGATTAGGGAATATATTTATAAAACCCTTTTTAAAAATATATAAGATTCTCTTAACTTTAATACTAAAGTAAAAGAAAGAGAGTTAGTTTAATACTATATATAAAGAATACTAAAGCTTCTTTAGAATTAGTATAAGCTTAATATAAAGAAAATACTTATTCTTATAAAAGTATACCTTAATAATTACTTTTAAGCTAAAGGTACTTATAATTAGTATAAGTAAGCTATAATAATAAAGATACTATAAAGGAATTATCTAGACCTTAAGACCTAATAAACTAAGGAGATAATACTATATAAGTTTATTATA